>PRKT01000247.1:141268-170851 GCA_003671525.1 Saccostrea glomerata | reverse complement strand
TGAATATTACTGATTACTTGGAGTGCCTTTTTGTTCCCCTACCCTGCGTATGGGTATTCAGTTACCAAGCTAAGCAACTGTTAAGTGTATTGTTATGATGATCAATGGTGCCTCTTTCAAAATTGTGAATGCCATATAGCATCTGGCTTAAAACATGAATCAAATTCAATACACTGTAACTGGAAAGTTGTTGCATAATGCTCAGGTGACCTATAAGGCCCGTGGGCCTCTTGTTTTTTTATTGCATGCACATTTATGAGGTTTGAAAGAAAAAGAGAGGGGTGACTGGGAGGGAGGAAAGTTAGGTACATTTGGTTGAGCATTTGGGGAAGGGAGAAGAGAATTTTGAGTTTACAGACCCAGACAGTGAATTTTAAAATTACAAATATATATGTGCACTTTACAGAGTAATTTAAGGGAAACTGATTGGGATGAGAAGGAGCCTAATGAGACCGAGATAAGACTTTAGCTCGGTGATGTCAGCTGCTCAACTGTTCTTATTTTACATTGACAGGTCTAGCATTATTATTCACTTATAGACATTTATTGTCATATGTATCAATGCTTGATTGGGGAGAGGCCATCTTTTTTTATATTTCTTTTAGATCTTCTTTGCAAAATGTGTGTTACTTGCAGTTGCACATGAAAAAAAAAATCATAGAGAAGATTCTCGCATTAAGTTAATTTAAAAGTTTTAAAATGCAATTTGAAAAGACATATACCTGACTCAACCATACATTAACTTGATGGGCAATACACTTAGATATTAGGTGATTTTATTGATCTATAAATTCACAGTTAATGCATCTTTATTTTTGATATTTTATAAACAGTTACTGTGGTTTTATTTCAAATTACACAACATCTCAGTAATACTGTACTTTAAACCTTTATTTAATTAAAAATTTTCTGAAAGAAATATTTACTCTTGAAAAAAGCCTGGTATTCTCTTTTACTCTGAAGAGAGTTTTTTTTTTTCATTGAGATAAATCTCTTCTCTGACCCATAACGCACCATTTTACTGAGATTAAGCCACCTTTGATATGGGGTTTTAAATGAGTGTACAAACTTTTCACTCCCCAAATGATCCATCGTGTTCAACTACTGATAAACTTAATGTTTTTCTCTTCTTTATGATACTAATTTAAATTTTTCTCCATTCAATGTACGTGTGATAAATGGGAGTTTTGATGTATGAATATATCTTTATTTATCAATAGTGGGTTTCTCATATATTCATTTTGATTTTCGATAAAATATTGCATGGCTATAAAACAATCCTATTATTATTATGTTTGCATATTTTAACAGGTGAACTTCCTACGATTAAATTCACATTACGTTTTACCACAATTTATGCATTGGTTCCTCTTTTCTCTCTTAATTCCTACAAAAAATCTTAAAATCATTGCATCATATGGTGTCCCTATGGGGGATTATATTAAAGCAAGAGGAATTATGTAAGACATAAGATTGCTGGGGTGCATTATGAATAAACAGAGCTAGAATCTAGCCCAAGAAAAGGTGGGATTCCGAGCTTCAGGTGTTTTTAAAGTGTTTTGATTATAAATGCAAAATTAGGTAATATTTACACGTCAGTCAGCACATTAGACGTGAGACGTGATTGCCTCAATACAACGGGTCTTTATTTAACAAAGTCGTACACTTAAGGTTTTGTATTTAAGTTCATATACAGGAAATGGAGGATACTAAGTCTAAAGTATGTATACCTATATATTTTTTTATAACCATTCAAGGTCCAATATTGAATAAGTTCCTTCACAATGATTTTTAATTTCATAATCCTTTCAGTTAATGAAGGATTTGACTTTCAATGTTAAAGAGCTAAGTGTTGTATTGAAGTAAATAAAATGGCATACGTTATTGATATTCGATGAAAATTGAAGCCGTTTTCTTATTTTAGTGTTGGTGACATTAAAAATCTTGCTAATTAAAAATGAGTCACTGACATTTTTGTATTATACTGATCACTTTGTGTATAATGTAAAACCATTTACATTTATCATTAAACAATAATCTCTATTGTTTTAAGATAGATGGAAAAAATGTCTTACTAACTCTCTCATTGTATAAATTTAATGTATTTGTTACTCTTTAATACAGGAAGACACATAAATTGAGCAAACACTAACAGCCTCTTATAGTAGTCATATCATCAGTGATTTTTCATACCAATTTGAATATAGAAATTCAAACTTGATCAGACATGAGACTACACGTGTGCATGACTGTTTAATTTGGCATTCCTGTTTTATGTCCAAAAGACTGCTTCAATATATGTATAAATGCACTGCTTTACGTAAAATCAGTCTCATTGTTTAACTGCCTATACTTTTATTGGACATCAAAATAAAGACTGCAGAACTTACACAGAGGACGGATGATTAAAGAAGGACATCTTATCTACTGGTTTAATGAGTCAACAAGAGTCTAAAAGGTCGTAAGCTTGCCCTGTTATGTAAATACTGTATTATATGTATTTTGTAACAACTGCATATCATACATCATTTATTATATACCCATTTAATATACGATTGGGGTCAGGTGAAAGAGAGACTTGCTCTTGTTCTTTCTAGTGTCAAGGTCACCCAAAGGTCATGGTTTAAAAGTCAAGATATTGATATGAGCATATTTAAAATTGTTAAGCTTTGGAAAACTTTATTTTAAGATTTTTGTGAAACACTAGATGAAATTTACTGAATTCTTGCTATTTTTAACAGGATGTAGTGATAAATGAAGTGGACGACGGACAGCCATGTTTGGCCTGCGGAGAGAGATGTTCTGGATTTACCCAGCACAAATGGAGGTTTGCAACAGAACTATGGTTAAATGTATTGTAGAATCAATTCATTCATGTCAATGTTTGTGAGCAGCAAAATTTCGCTGTCTCATGGGGGAAATTTTTTCATTGGTAGCTCTTATATATTTTAAAAGTTTTGATGAATTGATATGTACACAAAGTAATTGTTCATGGGGATGTTTATTCAAGGGTGGGCAACCCACTAAATCATCAAAGATTGAATTTCCCCCGCAAACTTTGATGCATCCTAGAAACCCAAGGTTATAACCTGGCATCATCAATGAGCATATGCAAGATTGACCCTGGGTTTTGGACATGACTTTGATGTTTTCTTTGTTATTTTTAAAAGAAATAAAGTCTGCGTTTTGGTGAATGTAAAAGTGCAGAATAACTGCCTTGGTCTCGGCTTTTATATTTCAAACAACATTTCGAGACCAAAGAGGTTATTCTGCATCATTCATGATAACAAAGACTTTATTTCTATTCTAATAAATGTACTAGCAGCTCTAAAATATGACTGATCGTTTCTCTATAGAAAAACAAATTAGGACACCATGCTGCAATAACGCTGTTCCATTAAGCACCATAAAGTGTAAATTTGTTTGTTTACCTGTAAATAGAATGCAGACAATTTGTGCTTTCGCTGCATGGTGCTAAATGGAACAGTGTTATTGCATTAAACTTAGCCTTTTATTAATTATAAATCTGTTTGTAACTGATATAAATTAATCTTTTTGAATATACAATAACAAAATCAGATTCCTATTTTACCGCTTTATTACTTAAATCACAGATTTTAAATATGGCGTAGGGAGGTATGTGGAACAGCATCGCTTAGCTTTAGAAACCTACATTCATCAGTTACTTTCTGCAATTTATAGTGGTTAGACTGCGAAGGACGACACATCGATGTGGTCTAAATAAAAATTTCATTCTTAAGTCATATGTTCATTTCTTTTGCACGGGTTTGATACATGTTCCTGATATGATAATTTTTTGATGACGTTCGTGATTTATTGGAGAAAAATATCCACGGCATTTCTATGACCTCGGCAATAATCATAGTAGAATAACTTATATTACATGCTGTGTACACTAGGTACATGTATTACAATATGGAAACATAGAAATATTTATTTCAAACATATTATGAAAAATCTTGATCTATGTATTTTATACATTTGTTTTTGGAAATTTAACATCGGATAATAAATGACTAACAGAGAATAAACCCAAATTGAGTTCATAATTTAATTAGTTACATAGAAATGGTTGCTTATAAATAATGTTTGAAATGTATCCTATGCATGACTATAAACAAGTGAACAACACTTTGTATAATATATAATCTGTGCTTGTGTAGGAATACATGCAATGTTTGCAAATGTCCGAGGGAACTACATGACATCTACAACGAAAACTTTGTCAACATCCGGGACAGACTTGGATGGAAACGAGACAATGACCCCACCGCTCAGGTTAGCAAAGACCGTACCCTCAGGGAGGGGTACACCTGGATCCCCCCAGGCTTGACCTCAGACCAGGTAAAGGTCAAACACTCCAGATTGTTTCATCAGTATATAATACTATAGGTCCACCTCCATTCATGTATGAGTGGAAATGGACACACTTATTGGTCACTTTTGTCAATCTTTCTCTGGGTATCACAGATATAATTATAGGAACATGTACACCAAAGGTTAACATGAGTCTTTATCCTTCACTCACCTATTTGCCTGTGTAGTTGGCTCTCAGATAACACAGCGAGGGGCACCTGTATTTGTTAACAAGTGGACCCTTTGATATCTCAAATCCTTGGATATCCCAAAGTTTTTTCTTCTCAGTCTTGTAAAGTTCCAGATTTCAAGATTTGACTGCATAAATTGTATGATATCCTGTCAAACAGTGATTTTACATCGAAGTTAGTATTAATTCTGTAATTACAGGTAAAATCTTGGTGGTTTAATTTGTTTTCTGCAGCAACAAAAAAATTTTTTGCTGCAAAAAATTCACGATTGACTAAATTTGTGTAAAATTATTTTAAAATTTTGCAAAAAGAATAAATTAACACAATAAAGTGTGCATTAAAAGAAAAGACAATCCTTCTGCAAAAGCATATCCTTAAAAAATTCATGGTTCCAAAAAATTAATTCAAGGTTAATAAATCAAACTTCCATTTTTACAGGCGTTTGTTTCTCTTATAAATCCATTAACCCCCTTCCCCTATTGTTATAATTACACAGTAAGAAGACAAATACAAAAACAAGTGCCTGTTTTAATTTTCATTTACATGTATATAAGAACTAGTTACCATGGACCAAGATGTTTGTCTATATTCATACATGATGAGGTTGCAAATTAATAGACTCTTAGTATCCCACTGTGTGATAAACATCAAAAAGAAGCTAGTTTCGCCAACACTTCATAAACTTGCAACTATATTAAGATGTGTTTTTTACTCTTGTCAATAAAGCGATTTGTTCGCCACTGGAATGTAATAAATCTGTGATGAATATTGAGATGCGAGTTGCTCATCATTACCGTAGAAATTTGGTTATAGAGGTAATGATGGGGAGAGATGGCATCAGTTTTATAGCATTTCTGTAAGAATATGAGATAAAGACTCCCCTCTGATGTTGAGTGACTGAAAGTCCCTCCAACTTGTTAATGAAGTGGGTTAGGAGAATTTTTTAGAGAGGCTCAAAACTTGCTTGCATATGCCCTTTAGATTTTTGTTGTTGTATACAGCCACTTATTTTAGGATGTTTTCTTCCCCTTTGTAAAACATAGGATTTCCTTTGTGTAATACTGTATTCTCAAGTGTTAAAAATTCTGTAATTATACCAAAGGGCTTGGTATGTTTATTCATGATCCTTAACAATTTCTATAGTTCCTATTCTGTAAAAGAATTTCGCTGATGCATGTATATCTCTTTATTTTGTTTAACCTGTGGCTTAAAAAAGAAACCTAAGATAATTAGATCTGTTTACAGTGTATCTGATTATTCAGATAATGAAGGGAAATGTTCGGATTATGTAATAAGTTATTAGTCTTGTAGAAATGAAGTAATTCCGATTGTTTTTTTTATCTCGTGTAAGGATCTCATTATGTGTGTGGCATAAAAAGATAGGACACTTTGATTCGTTCTTTGATTTTTAGCAAGTCAGTATTTGTGATATGCACATATTGATATTTTTTAACAGTTTAAAAGTATAGTTGGTATGGAATTAAATTAATTAAGAAGGAGCCCTAATGCAGTCTACTTTTTTTTTTTTTAAGTATTAATATATAACAATTATTTTGTCATTTGCACAAAATGGTAAGTAAATAAATCCACAAACACCTTCCACCTAAATGTTTTTGTTATTTACAATGATTAGGTGTAAGAAAAAAATCTAGCATCAATATTTTAAACAGTTATCCTGAAAGTTAATAAATGATTATTTTTTCTGAAGATGTTTTTTTAAGCTCACCTAAGCTGTTCAAAGCTCAAGTGGGCTTTTCTGATACCCGTTGTCTGTCGTCGGTCAATCCGTCTGTAAACTTTTCACATTTTCGACTTTTCATTAAAAACTATTTTAACCAAACTTGGTACAAAGCAGCTGTGGGGTAAAGGGAAGTTTAATAAAAAAGCATCCTCAGGAAGTGTAGATTCTAAATTTTTCAATTCATGACCTGCAGGGGTAGGGTGGGCCACAATAGGGAATCCAAGTAAAAGATTGAAATATATAGGAAAAATCTTTTCAAGAACCACTGGTCCAGAAAAGCTGAAATTTGTGTGGAAGTAACTTAGGGTACTGTAGCTTCTAAATAGTCAAATCATGTCCTTGGGGGGCAGGATGGGACTACAATGCTGCTACAATAGGTATGTATTACAAATGAGAAAATCTGGTGAAGAACAGCAAGACCAAAGTTACTCAAATGAGTGTTGTGGGCCATGGGCCTAGCTCTTGTTCTTATTTAAAATTACATTCACAATGTATTCATAATATGATGAGATGTTGTGATTGAAATGTGCAGCAGCTGAGAAACGTTATTAGCTCTGTATTTCGTTAATGGAGAAAAGATCATTAGCATTTGTAAATGAATGGTATAATTATAAATATGTACTGTTAAAGTACATTTGGCTTTCCGAAGGCTCACAATTTAGACATTCTTTATATTATAGATGATTGTTATGTGTTACAAAATTAGATCTTGAACAAGATTATCTTTTCTTTTGAGGACAGGTGCCCAATAAAAATTGCTTAAAAGTATACAAAGGTTTGAATTCTTTGTTCAGGAAATGTACAATCAGAATCTTCTTGTGAGAGGAAAGCTTCATTGTTTGTTTCTCTTTTCCAGCCTCATATCTACTTCAAAGCCCATATCTATACCTCTCTCACATTTTCTCTACCAGTGTTATAATTCTATTCCAAAAAACTTACAATGGCTCTTTTCAGATAAGTTTATGTTAGATATGATTTTGTCAAATAATCAAAAGAAAAAATTCACAATAAATATTCAACTTGATATTGAACATTTCTCATGTAAAAATAAAATATAAAAGTACACATTGTCACTGTTGTCAGACTTTTAATGTGTTGATGCTGTTATAATGAGTCTCCATTTCATTAGTAAAATGTTTTCACTGGATACTTGGTATACAATCCCCTGTTAAAATCCCCTCATCTCAGATTGAATCGCATATTAATTGTACCTAAGATTGATATCATGTGACCAAATCTCATATTGATGTCATATGTACTCATCTCAGAATGGTATTATGTTGTTCTCATCTCAGATATCACGTGTTCAAATCTCAGATTGATATCATGTTGTCTTATAAGATTGATAGGTTATCCTTATCTCAGAATGATATCATGTTGTCCTCATCTCTCTTTGATATTATGTTGTTCTCATTTCACTTTGATATTATATTGTTCTCATCTCTCTTTGATATTATGTTGTTCTATCCTATCTGTTTGATATCATGTTGTCCTCATCTCACTTTGATATTATGTTGTTCTATCCTATCTGTTTGATATCATGTTGTCCTCATCTCACTTTGATATTATGTTGTTCTATCCTATCTGTTTGATATCATGTTCTTCTCATCTCTCTTTGATATTATGTTGTTCTTATCTCACTTTGATATTTTGTTGTTCTCATCTCACTTTGATATTATGTTGTCCTCATCTCAGATTGATATCATGTTGTCCACATCATAGATTGGTATCATTTTGTCCTCATCTCTCTTTGATATCATGCTGTCCTCATCTCAGATTAATATCATGGTATTCTCATCTCAAATATTATGTGCTAAATCTCAGATTGATATCATGTTGTCTTCATCTCTCCTGAATATCATGATGTCCTCTTCTCAGATTAATATCATGGTATTCTCATCTCAGGTATTATGTGTTCAAATCTCAGATTGATATCATGTTGTCCTCATCTCTCTTTAAAATTATGTTGTCCTCATCTCTCTTTGATATTATGTTGTTCTCATCTCAGATTGATATCATGTTGTCCTCATCTCTCTTTGATATTATGTTGTTCTCATCTCTCTTTGATATTATGTTGTTTTCATCTCTCTTTGATATCATGTTGTCCTCATCTGTATTTGATTTTATGTTGTCCTCATCTGTCTTTGATATAATGTTCTCATCTCTCTTTGATATCATGTTGTCCTCATCTTTCTTTGATATCATGTTGTTCTCATCTCTCTTTGATATTATGTTGTCCTCATCTGTCTTTGATATTATGTTGTTCTATCCTATTTGTTTGATATCATGTGTTTAAATCTCTCTTTGATATCATGTTGTTCTCATCTCTCTTTGATATCATGTTGTTCTCACCTCTCTTTGATATTATGTTGTCCTCATCTGTCTCTGATATTATGTTGTTCTATCCTATCTGTTTGATATCATGTTGTCCTCATCTTTCTTTGATATCATGTTGTTTCCATCTCAGTTTGATATTATGTTGTTCTCATCTCTCTTTGATATTATGTTGTTCTATTCTTTCTGTTTGATATCATGGTGTCCTCATCTCAGATTGATATCATGTTGTTCTCATCTCTCTTTGATATCATGTTGTTCTCATCTCTCTTTAATATTATGTTGTTCTCATTTCACTTTGATGTTATGTTGTCCTCATCTCTCTTTGATATTATGTTGTTCTATCCTATCTGTTTGATATCACTATGTTCTCATCTCTCTTTGATGTTTTCATCTCTCTTTGATATAATGTTGTCCTCAACTCAGATTGTTATCATGTTGTCCTTATCTCAAATTGTTATGTTGTCCTCATCTCAGATTGATATCATGTTGTCCTTGTCTCAGATTGATATCATGTTGTCCTCAACTCAAATTGTTATCATGTTGTCCTTATCTTAGATTGTTATCATGTTGTCCTTATCTTAGATTCATATGTTGTCCTCATCTCAGATTGTTATCAAGTTGTCCTCATCTCAGATATCATGTTAGAATGTTGTCTTTCCTTCAGATTATTAAAATGTTGTCACTGTTTCAGATTGAGGAGTACATGGAACAACTTCCAAACCACAAGATCCCCCTCCTGGGTCGCCCGGGGGAGAGGTACCGGGACATTCAGATCATCAGGCAGCTTCCCAAACAGGACCTCTCTGTGGAGTACTGTAAAATGCTCCACTCCAGTATAGAGAAGAAGGAGTACAACATCTTCAGGGAACTGAGGGACAACATTGCCATGGATATAGGAATGGTGCAGGAGGCCAGCAGTCTGTCTGTAAGTACATTACCATGGATATAGGAATGGTGCAGGAGGCCAGCAGTCTGTCTGTAAGTGGAAAGGATTATATTCTGTGAGGGCCTATATCTCCCCCCCCCCTAAAAAAAAAATTAAATGCTGGTAAAGAATTGTTTAATTATCTTGTAAACCAGGGAAATATTTTCAGACTACAAAGCAATAAACAATTTTGTCAACTATTACTTTGTAAGTTATGTTGAAAAAACATAAAAAAACATTATGCAGATTCAATGATTCGAAAAAAATAATGTATTTTAAACCAATACTTGGATTGAAATCTATAATGCTAATAAATTTGGGTTGGAAGATACTCTCCCCCTCTTGTTTAGAAATTCAAGAAAAATGACCAAGCATACCAGTAGATGAATTTGACAGCATAAAAAAAAATTCACAGAGCAATACTTGTCCTGGATTTCTAGAGCAAGGCCTGTGATGTAAAATTGATTTGTCAGTGGGTGCACAATAATGAATGCTATTGGATTAAGGGTCTTATCATTGTTGTAATAATTTGCCATTATGGCTAAATTTGTCAATAGTAATTACAGTAAGGAGATGGATGATAGGAACCCTCACAGACTTTCCTCCTTCAGGTTTCTATAAATAGTTCTACATCGATTATTGACTGGATTCAGTGCCAGCTGTTTGAATGTTCCCCGTTGTCTTGAGAAAGAAAGATAACTCCTTCTGACTTGCTAAAATAAATTCCTCCTTTCTAAACTTAATGATGGATTTGAACATTTATTTATTCAAAATTAAGTATGCAAAGTATAATGTTTTCTAATGTTTTCTAATCCAGATGTTCCACATTCCAAAACCTTGCCTATTACAATGAAAACTTACTCCCATTTGTAAAATACGGTTGTATCACAGAGAATGTTGCCTAATTTGGTAAACACCTGAGGAACTAGTGGTGTCTAGAATAGAAGTTTTTTTTATTACTGTTATTGTATTTTTTATTTAATAAACATTTTTGGATTATTCCATAGATTTCAAGGGTTAAAGTTACCAATGTATCCAGAAATAATAATTAGCATTTGTGATTAACTTTTGGAAACCTTCGATTTTATTTCTCTCTAAATGTAAAATATATGAATGATTTTATCATAATTTATTTATAAAGTATTTTTATGCCCTCCTTCGAAGAAGGAAGGGCATATTGCTTTGCTGCTGTCTGTCGGTCTGTCGGTCCATTTAGTTTCCGTTCATTTTCTTCACAACCATTGCACCTACTGAAATGAAATATGGTATACAGATATATCAGATGAATATCTAGGTCAAGTTCTCTTTTGAGTACAAACGCGCCAATTTTGACAGACTAATGCCCCTTGGACTTAAAAAAAATTCCAATTGTTTGCAGTTTCTGTTCATTTTCTTCGCAAAGGTTGCACATACTGAAATGAAACTTGGTATACAGATGTATCAGATGATTATCTAAGTCAAGTTCTGTTTTGGGTACGATCACTTCAATTTTGACAGAGTTTTGCCCCTTGGACTTAGAAAAATTCCAATTATTGCAGTTTCCATTCATTTTCTTCGCAGAGGTTGCACATATACTGAAATGATTTAAATTTAGTATACAGATTTATCAGATGACTAGATCAGGTTCTGTTTTGCCATTTTTGACAGAGTTATGCCCTTTTGGACTTTCAAAAATTCCAATTTGGGGGGAGCGGGCATAAGTGTTTTACAAACATCTCTTGTTTTACACGAATTAATATTTCTGTAAAAATTTACTGTAGCTCCTCCTAAATTCTTTCAGATATGTGACCAATGTAAGGGTGAGATTGAACCCACAGATCTGGCTGTGTTTGCTCCCAAACTAGGGGCGGAACTGTGCTGGCACCCCGCCTGTTTTGTGTGTTCTAAGTGTGAGGAGTTACTGGTGGACCTGGCCTACTGCTGCCACACGAAGAAACTGTTCTGTGAACGACACTACGCTGAGCAAATCCGACCCCGATGCCCTTCTTGTGATGAAGTAAGAGTTGTTTGTCTTTTTTAGGGCAGGTTTATTAAATGAGAGTCAAAAAACAGTCAAATCACATTGTCTCAAACACCATTGGACCAAGAAAATCTATAAATCTAAGATTAAAGAAGGTAATTGGGATCTCTGCCTCACTATGTAATATCATGCATGGTATCAGCGATTCTAAAAGTTCAATGTCTCTATTCAATTTCGACTGAAAACTGGTCTTGGTATTTTGGCTTGGTCAGCCAGAGTGTAATGTAGAATTATTTTAATTCAAGGTGTCAATGTTTGTGGGTAGGCAAAATTTGTTAGTTCGGTTTAGTTGGTTTTGTGGAGACATACCCAGTAATTTTGTGGGTAACTTGTAAATTCAGACAATTCAATGAATCAATATATTTACAAAATAATTGTTAATGCATGGGAATGTTAATTCATTGATTATTAAGGGTGTTCCACAAAATCCACGAACATTGGTCTCCCATGAACAATGATGATTCGATCCACAGTGGTCTATAATCAGATATATACTAAGTGTCATCTTGTAATCTGAGTGAGGTACCTTCGGTTACAACTTGAATTGTTTAATTGCTGTTAAGGACTTTAAAATATTTTGGTTATCAGAATATGTGGTTTTAAGTAATTCAGATAGTCTCACTTTTGCTGACAGTGCATAAGATACATGTTTGATTGGCTCTGTGGAAAGAGTTATCTCCCTTCCCTTGTCAGCTTTATAACACATAACAATCTCTCCGTCTTTTTACAACAACTACAAATTAGATGTAATCATTGCTGCTGACAGAAAGGGGCTCTTCTTAATCAGAATCATGTGTGTCCTGTCTAATTACGTCAGAGACACCCACCTCCACTCACACATGGCAAATGCTGTACATTGTACTCAGATTGAAATTATCCTCAAATCATTTCACTTCAGATGTTTTAAACTTTAAAGAAAATGTGGGCATCAGTTAAATTGGGAGTAATATTTTGTCTACAATGTTTCAGATTTTTTGAATGTGGTAATATAATTTTGCAAAATATGAAAACATGTTAACAGGTATTTAAAAGTCTGTCACTGCTTCTGGTTTCACTTAGTACTGTTGCTCAGTGGTTATAGATTAGCACTGGCATGGTACATGAGATGGCCCTGCCATGGGTTAATCTGAGTCCTAGTTGAGACTTGATTTCTACCATGTGCATGACTTTTGCACCCATTATGTGAATAGATTAGCACTGGCATGGTACATGAGATGGCCCTGCCATGGGTTTGAGTCCTAGTTGAGACTTGATTTCTACCATGTGCATGACTTTTTGCACCCATTATGTGGGGCAATTTTCACAGCCTTTAATATTTTGTATATAAATCCCTGTGACAAATAAATTAGATTTATACCAGTATTTACTAGGGTAAGCAGTGCTTTTGATATCTCAAAGATCCAGGGCTTCATTTCTGTGAGATTGCAATTTTTTATAGGTATAAAAGCCATTGAACCAAAATCTGTTTACTCTAGCACATATTGAAGATCACTGTCACTTTGACATTGCATTCGAAGGTTGTTTAATTTGAATTTCAAACATGTCTGGTGTCACTGAAGCATGGGTAGTATATTTAATATGAACATAATGAAAACATTCCGTTGTTATATTATTCTCATGTATTAAAACTGTTTTCAGTGAGAGAGGTATATCTTTATGTGTTGCAAGATTGTTATGAATGATGATAATCTAGTTTAATTGTATCAATTATGTTCATGATTTTTAGGTGATGGCAGAAAGTTTGAAATATTAATGCATATTAATTTTTTTTTTTAATCAAGATATGTGTCCATATAAACAACAACACATGGTAATTCCTTCGATCTGTAGATATTTATAGAAATTTAAAGATTATATTTTCTTATTGTAGAAATGACTTAGTACTATGAACCCCATTAAGAGGATTTTCTCTACCAATTATTGAGATTATATTTGAAAAGTGTTTTTTAAAAATAAACATAGACCAAAGTTTTTGGACCTTGACTTCTTAACCCAAGCAGTTATATTAATGGCAATATTAAGTAATGATTGGGCCAATGATTGCAATAATGTTAATAATTAAGTCATCACAGAACTGTCACGGTTGTAAATTATATTCTTTCGTGACCCCTGGCTACATTGGGTCGGACAGGAATACTGACACCTTTTTACGTAATGAAAAGCACAGCCTGCTTTTTGTCAAATTCCAGGTGTAGCATGAACACAATTCTACCTGAACTGCCATCTGCCTGTGTTATCTCATGACTCATGTCTTATAATTCTGTCTCTCCCTCTTGTGTCTGGTAAAAAAAAATAAAATCAGGGATGGTCTGATCAGCTAATTATAGCTTTATACCTTACCGAACATTGTCGTGGCCATAAGGCCTTGAGGGTTTGACGGTTTTTACTAGGGACTGGACATTCCGTTTTTAAAGTCTGTTGACTTGGACTAGGATTTCTGGGTTGAAGGCACCTAACATTGCAAGGGCATTTTCGTGGGAGATAGTATTCTTGTGAATGAATCAGAACTGACCAGGAATTGGCCGGCTATTTTGGTGTGGAATGTTTACACAGAGAATCACAAGGGAATTCTTTTATTTATAGGTTGTAGGTTGTGTTTATCAACTTTCAAACATCATACAGAGTAAGCTGGCTGTCAAAGGATATTAAATTATACAGCAATCGCTAATACAGCCATAAATCAATGAGGATACAGGTCCCGCAGTACCTAAGGTGTTCCATTCATAGGATAAAGGGGAATTTCACTTGTGTGTTTGGCTTACACCTTTAACACAGCAATAATAACTTTGGAGTCATTTTTAAATGACAATCCCCTTGTAGTTTCACATTGAGCTATAAACATTCTTGTATTGAGATAGTACCTGTTATAGAGGCAGTTAAAATTTCAAAATAAATACACAGGGATTGGATTATATTAGGACCACACTCAGAGAGCACTGGGACTGTTTGGTTTAAATCTGCAGGTATAGACAACAGGTGTGTCAGGTGTGTATACAGCCATGGAGGAAATGATGCAGGCCTGCTCCATAGAGCCCAAGGAGGAACTGGTCGCCAGAATCGAGGCCGAGAAACAACCCACGGTAAATGTCTAAGCTATCAGCTGAGAGTCTCTCCTTGGCTTCATTCTGTCTTCTTCTCTGATTATCTTCCCTGGGTATAGAGTTGGCTTGTACTTTTGATATTACATAGACAGAGACAGTACTACTGATTTAGTACTAGATAAGGGTGGTTGTGTCTTGTATTTACAGATTACACCACTAAGGTGTCCACACTTTTCTACAGCCTCATTTACTTGTTTTGTTGATTTATGTGTTTTCGCTTTCTTCCCACTTTTTTTCTGGATACATTTTTGTGGCTGGTGGAGTTATTCCCTATAACCCTGGGGCTTTTCTTTAAACCCATTTAGTTTATGATGATGTGTTTTTGCAGTCTAGATGAAATATCAATTTAAAGTCTAAATGGTGTTTTCCCTTCAAGAAATGAAATTTTCACTAAGAGAATATGACAGATTCTGAGTACTGTCTGTCAATCAATCAATTTGCAATATTTTGTTTTTTCATGGAATGTTGACAGAGCTTTTTCTTAGAAAATGTCATTAACTTTATATTCAAAATATGGTCTATTAGAAAGAGCATAGCACAGATTTTAATATGATGTCACATGATACAAAAGGTATCAACACAAGTGCAAAGACCCTGTTGATATGTGGTGTAAATATTGTCTCAGTCTTTCTGTTAAGTATTTTGTTGACCCCACAATTTGGTTTGTAAAATTGAGTCCAACCGTAGCCCATGTTGCTCTCAAACCCAGTCAATATATGTATATTATCCCTGAAATAATTTTTTGACTTGAATTCTGAAATCTAAAAAAATGTTAGATTATAAGACAAAATTTGTATGTGAGGAGCAATTATAAGGATGTTACTTTGCACAAACTCTGCTTGTGTCCAGGAGGTTTTCCATGTTTCTATGATTTGGTTGTTTGTTCAAAATCAAGGCCACAAAAAACAATAGCAGTTTTCTAAAAAATATATAGGAAAACATCTGCATATGAAGACTTGTGGTTGACAACTGTACTTGCCTTAGTGAGCCATATGAGCTTTGTGACCCATGGGCCTCTAGTTTAAATATGCTGTCTAAGTCATTAGGATATTTTTTTTTAAATTAGCATCATCTTTTAATTTTTTTTCTTACTTCAATGTCAAGAACTGACTTATTGAATTTCTTGGGCAATAGTTTTGCAATTGAAGCATTAATAAATATTTATAATATTATGATAAAAAAGCAGGTAAGGTGTTTTACAAGAGATGACAAAAACGGTTCACTGCAAGCCTTGTTTTATAGACGTAAGTAATACAGATTTTACCATGGATGTACAGAGACCTTTATTTTACAATAATATATGACAAGGAATGAACACTGACACATTGGGACCATGTGGTGTTATAAAAGTTGACACATATTTGAGATTTTCTTTTATCTATCTGACCACTTGTTGGAAAGGACTTGAAGTGTTATATACTTATTTCAAAGAGAGTTCTCAGGCATTCCATATATCATAGAGCAAGACCAACTCAATTCTACTTAAATTCTCATAAATATTTCAGTGTATAACTTGAAGGACCAAATTCATCCACAAACTGGGTCAAGGTGTTGCCAAATTTTTGGTCTTTTTGAACTGAAAGAGGTGAATGGCCTGTTATCATTTTGTTGTTAGGGATGCAGACTTCTGATTTTTTTTTTCTTGCAATTGCCATCACAAGTTTCTGGTGACTGGAGAAGAGTTATGTCCCTTTAAGAAGAGCAATGCCCTCAGGCCTATATGAATCATCTATATGTAAAGTACTAGAGAGATCTGTTAGATCTTAGATCAGGGTTCCACATAACCACTGCTGTTGTTTTGTGGCTGATCTTCTTTGCACACTGAAGAATTTGATGACGATAAACCAAAGACGTATCCCTAGTTATAGATGGTGATTTGATCATTGATGTGTTTATTAACCCTTTGGCAAACTGTCAGCTGCTGTATCGATAGGAAAACAATTGATATATAGGAAGTACAGGAGATTCAGTACACTGATAAAATTCTATAATGTGTAGGGTGGGTGATTTGGGAAGGTCTGGTATATGTAAGGAATCAACATGGATCTTTTTTCTGCTCACATAATCATGCTGAAAGTTTTAATGTTGCCAAATGATGTTGTACTCCTATAAGATGGAATATGAAGATTCAGGATAATGGCTTATAAATACAGTATTAGGTATAAGGGGTCACAAAGGGAAAGGCAGTCATCACACTTTACATGTAATACATCTAATGATAATGAAATTTTAATTACTTGGTATAGTACACATTTGGAAACACAATATCATGTGAACATGAATTCCCTGCAGCTGCACACTAGCTGGTATATGTTTTCTGTAAATAAACATTTAAAATGATACTCAAAAACACTTATTAATTTGCTTGAATAAGGTGTCTCACTTTGTGTTTTCTGTCAATAGATTTTAATCTTTGTAAAAGATGAAATGATGTGCAAATATTGAAAAGGAATGGATTCTATATAATACAGAAGTGTCATGTTACCTGGGTAACCACCAATGACTCAATGAATATTACATTTCTGTCAACAAAATAAATTTTGCAAACATCTGTTACATAATTCTTATAACTGAATATTAGTTATGACTCATTTTATAACTTAACATTTTACAGATATTTTACTCAAGAAGAAATAAAGTGTACGAAATCTGTGCAACAAGAGAACAGTAGCTCAATTTTTCTGCCTATTAAAGATTAGCTTAAAAGAATCCCTCTTTTCTCATATCTTAATAGGTGTCATACCAAGAACTCTTAAAATTATTGCTGCTTCAAATGACTTCAAAGAGCTTAATTTTAACAAACAGAAATTCATAAGCATTTTACATTTTTATGCCCCTGTAAAGGAAGTTTTGGGGGTATATACCCGGCAGTTTTTGCCCTGTGTCTTTCGTCTGTCTAGCTGTCTCTCTGTCTGTCCATGTGTTTGTCTGCAAAAACTCTAACCCTCCCCATAACCTTTGAATAGGTGGGACTATGGCTTTCATATTTCACAGGTGTATTCCTTGTGACAAGACCTTTCTTTGGGTACCACCAAATTTGACCTCTTGACCTTGGAGTATGACATGCTTTTACAAAAAATACACCACATTTTAACCCTGGCCATAATTTTTGAACAGTTGGAGCTACCTGGCTTTCATACTTCTTTTGAGTATTCATTTTGATAAGATCTTTTAATGGAAATATATATATTTTGGACAATTTGACCTTGACCTTAGAGTTATTTCCCACTTTTTAAAAAGTTTAACCTTGGCCATAACTTTTGAACAGTTAGAACTAAGGCTTTCATATTTCATAGGTGTATTTCTTGTAACAAGACCTTCCTTTGGGTATCAACATGACCTTGACCTTTGTAGTTGGACGTGCATTTGAGAAAAATTCAACACTTGCCATAAGCTGCCATAGGGGGGCATCTGTGTTTCACAAACATATCTTGTCTTATATTGTTTCTGGCTCTCAGTACAAATTGTATGTCAATATATCAATTTCTTTTGATCATCATGCAATTCAAAATACAATATTGCATACATGAAGTTGAATGTTAATATTTTTCCAAAGGTGAAACAGTGGAAACTTATAAATACATTTGGTAAAATGTAATTGTCACAAGATATCCCTCGATGCTTGCTTTTATTAGAACTAATTTGTGATTGCTCACGTCAATGCAGTCTGCAGAATTAATTGTATTGGATTAATGGCAAGCAACAGCAATATGGAAACTGACATGTTGCATTGAACACAGACAAAATGTATATGCTTAAAGCAGTTATCAATTATCTTTTAATGTAACCGTTTCTTTTCTGCTATCTAAATATTGATAAACACAGATTAATAAATCGGTAGAATCTACGCAAGTAGCCATCTCATAGTAAGATGCTTCTGTGAAAAATCATAGAGCTTGCAGGAATTCTTCCTAATACTTTGCACTCCTGCATTTTGCACACGGCACTATTTGAAGTGCTCACTTTTCCCGGACTAATTTAGAAGTAAACCCCTCAGCCTGTCTAAGCTTTGATTAAGAGATTCTCTAGTCTCAGTGTTTTCACTTTTCACTTTCGTTTCACTGAGGTCTGATTGCTAATTAAAAGCAAAAGATTTTCCTGTAGGTAAGAAAAGTTTACATTTTTTTTCTTCATTTATCAAATGTACAACTTAGACTCACTGAAATTAAAATTTAATTTTAAAATTCTTGACAAAAAAGTTTTTAATTTTGAGGGATTCATTTCATTTTTATTTTAGATAATAATTTCTTCATTGCTTATAACAATTCATGGAAACATTCAATTCTATCTATACATGTGCATGATACACATTATTTTAAATTCATTTGACTATCTTAAAGGAATGAAAACTGATTAACAGAATTAGAAGCTTGTAGAAAATGAAACCCATTATTTCACTCGTTAACATTTAATTAAAAGTTTTTCCTCTGATCTTGTGAAGAGAATTTATTTTAAAAAGTTGACAACGAAGCATGCATGCACCTATGTAAGACACGTCCTACAGGGGGACACAAAAGTCAGGTACTGAAAAGATCTTGTGCCACAACTGTACCCTTACTGTTCTTAGATGTAATTAGGCTTCTTAAACATGTGGTTTGTTGTGAATTAGGTGCCGTATGAGAGAGGGGGAATTCTTACTGCATAAGACTCGGTGGGGAGTCATCTTCACTTGGAGGGACCTTAAATGACTTGACTCAGCAGGCACTCGGGGCAATATCTGATTGCTCAAGCTTGTCTCAGACGGGACAGGTCATTATTGTGCTTAAATTATTTTAACTTAGGAGTATGTATTATCTCTGATTAGTATGTAAGTTGTTTTACATTTGATGAATTCTTTATTCATGTATGAAATGTACGATCCGTTTGTAAAATGATCCGTTTGTAAACATTTTATCGTCAATTTAGTATAACTAAGATGGATGTTTGAAAGTCTTAACCAGAAAAAAGGGACATTTCTATAGTAAGGCAGTCTCTTTTTCTTTAAAAAAATATTTGCCAAAATCTTATTAGATATAGGAAATAAAAATCCTTTGCAATTCCTTTAGATATAAGAAATTTATTTTGGTTCTGCAAGCTAGTATGGACAGCCTTTTATCAATAAAACAATCAAAGCTGATAAATGGCCTTTGTATATAAATCATCATTTTAGGTTCCATGGTTACGTAAGCTTGCAGTAACTGTCTGCAATGTGCAGCAAATAGTTGATGCAGATTTATAGAGCAGTTCTGACTGACAAATGATAGGCTGTGTATATCCAAAAGCTATTTTAACAGGATCAACTTAAGTTAAGGAGAGCTTAGAAAAAATCTCATTAGTAACGAAATCACAATACATCAGCCTCGGCAAAGGTAGGATTGGGCCAAATTTACAGATTTTCTGCGGCAGCCACCGCGAAAAAAAAAAATCATGATTTACATGTCTCCTCACACAATTTGCTTGTGATGGACAATATTTTTAAAGGGAATGGCTTAGGTCCTCATGGTACATAACACGTTTTTTGTTGATTTTAGGAGGAAGTTGTTTCACGGATATTGTGACTTTTTGTTTAATTTGCTATCTGCTATAAAAGGAATAAATCAGAACAGGCAGTGAATTTTAGTATTTGTGATTTTTATATGTGTGTGATTTTGTGTTTTAATTGTAATTCTGTGTTAAATCGATATAATAAGTTGGTCTCTTGAGTACCTTATTGGTTTTCTATTCATTGACAAAAACAATGTTGAATACATATACATCTGAGTCCATTGCATAAGGATTTTGGGTGTGTAATATGTGCATTTGTTTAGAAATCATATGTACCAGTAAGTACTATACATAAACCATTAGATTGACTGGGAAATCTTATTGTGGAAATTTGTGAGCCCTCACTTTTCCAACTATACCTACTGGTACATATTTCACAACTTGTTTTGAATTCTGCTTGGAGAGCATATATGTGTTGGAGACAAACTCTAATTTTGCTCATCACAGAAAGTTATTGCACAAATCTCATTTATATTAATTTTCCTTTTTTGCAGTTGATATTTTCTGGAGAGTACACTAAAGCTATGGATGAGAACTACCACAAGGACCACTTGGCCTGCCACAACTGTGACAAGAAACTGGTGGCCTGTCGCTACATCGTCAAGGACGAGAACCCCCACTGTATCCCCTGCTACCAGGAACTGTACGCCCACAACTGTGAGGAATGTAAAAAACCAATAGGACCCGACTACAAGGTCTGTACCCAATCCTTCCTGCAAGCTAAAGCTGTTGGAATGTCTGAATGCTTTTTCTCCTTCATTGTTTGCAGCAAATATGCAATTAGCAAGAGATTGAAAATAGACTGTACTTAACATTTTTCTCACAAAATTTGAAGCATAAGCAGTTTATGATTGCTATTTGAACTGACAGAAGCCTGGAGAATATTAATGTAAAATCCTGAAATTTTAATTGTCTGGAAGACATTGCTAATTAATTGCTCATGCATTTAGTTGTAAAGATAAACATACTTGTTAATATGGCAGATATGTTCAAAATTTTCTTAAAAGCTTCTACAACTTTAATCTTATTGTACATACATGAGATATGATTTTTGCAAACTTCTTGTTCATTTCCAAAAGAGAAAGAAAAATTCTAAAGACATTTTTTGAGCCAAGGCATATTTAAGACAAAGTGCAGGTGTAATGTTTTTCTGTGTTTTGTTCCATTATATGCCGGATCAGACTCCTAGGGGTTCAATGTCTGTGTTTGATAGGGAAAGAACTGCCAGTAATGATAAAATAAAACAGAGAAAATTTAAAATGAATTGAATGGTTAGCTGTTAAACAATATAGGAGAAAACAGCTAGCTCAGGCAAATTGTTCAAACATATGGATTGGCATACAGCTTCTATTCTGTCTGTATGTACATTATAAAATTATGGACAATATTCTTATTAATATATCATGGTACATTAGATTCCATAATCAGTGGAAGATTAAAAGGGGGAGGGGAATTGCACTCAGCCCATACTCTCTGTATACCTATAAATAAGCAGTATATGAAGAGGCTTTATGTAACCCCACCCGACCCCCCCGATTCTGTCAGGGAATGAACTGTAAGCTTTGTCCTTGGATTTATTTTTGTGACATTTTTCCAAACTCCTTAGATCACCCCCGCGCCCACTCACACACTATATGAGAAACAAGATTATTAATTAATAAGAGGCACATTGTCCTATTTTCCCTCTGTAACATGAATGTCATGACACCAGTAACCTAAATCTCATAGTGCCAACATATACTACAGAGTTTTTTGAGGGATTCTTTTTTTTGGGGGGAGCATAAAAAAGTTGATGGAAGTGTCTAATGATAAGGTAACAATTGTCTGGAGCCATATATTGTTCAAACAGTGTGGTGTCTAGTAGATATTACATCTGGTATTGATTTTTAGCATTGTGTCATGAAATATTGGAATTCCTAGGAGAGGTACATTAGAAAATGAATTCATGGTGCAGCTGCCCAGTATTCGTATGTTTAATAGCTAATTACAGCGATAGCATAACATTTTACAAGGAAGAGAAAAGAAATAATTATTAACTGCTAAAGGTTATCTTTTTTCTTGTATAATTTCCTTCTTTTCTATTTTTGATAAAGGATCTGGCCTGTGATTCAGTAAGATTGGTTGACAATATCTAATGTGCACAAATGTGTGTGTTTTGATTGAAATATGAAAAAGAAAAAAAACATGCACTCACACACACACACACTTAAGACAATGTGATATTTGAAAGTTTTTGTTTTCTGTACACTGCAATATCTAATTTTTTAACAGCTGACATTTTTATCAAATTTCATTTTTTATTGATTTTAGTCACTTCACAACTGCTACAAAAAATGGCTTCCTCCAGTGTCAGAATCAGTTGTTTTTGTTACAGATTCAGTATAAAAGCCATAGAATCAAACACTCTCGAGATATAAAGATTGCTATAGACACAGTTTAATTTCTGTTAGCACAGCAACTCCCAACACAAAGTGTCTGCATTCTACATAAACATTTTGTCAAACTTTATCATTTGATGAGCTGTGCTGAGGCCTTATCTACTGGAGATCTGTAGGAGAGCCTCACTCAGACATTAGATAGGTATGCTGAGGTTTACCGCTGTAGAACTCCGTATTACACAACCACCTGCTGAAGGTGGCGCTCACTTTGTTCACTGAAGACGGCAGCATGGGGGGTGTTCATGCCATTCTGTTCATGCAATGCATGCTGGGACAAGGTGTTTGAGTGGAATTCTTGATCAGTGTAGATACATATCTCTTCTTGTCATTACTTTAGAAGTTATAAGGGGTTATCTCTTGGTTTTTCTTCTCTCTGATTTGTTTGGCTCCTTACTTCAATTGTTTATACATTCTTTGTTTCAGCAATTTCTTGATAAGGGGAAAAAGTCAATTCATTATTAGCTATGAAATGGATCACTCCATTATCTTGCACCAAGATTGAACTGGGTAAAATGAGTGCTTGATTTTTGCTGGTGGGAATCTGACAATCAAAAATCTTTTTATTTACTCAAGAAATGAATACCTCATAAAGTTATTGACACAAGTCTGGTTTATGATGAGAGTTTGACTCTGGAGTTCATCATTTTCCTCTTTTATCTGTGGTTTAGGATTAAATCTGGGAAAGGTTGATTTTTTTTCCTGTGGTTCACCATAGGTTTACGGGGAAATACTATGGGGAAATATTTTTGCATCATCAGGACACGACCTCATAAATTATACTACCACCCAGCATGTACTTTAAACGATAGGATTGGAAAACAGAATAATGAAAAACATCAGTAATGAACACTGAACACAAAGATCAGTATGAAATTCTAATTACCGTCTTCTTCTGCTGTGCCCTTAGAAAAATATGTGTGTGACTTATTAATGGCCCACCTACACATGATTTTTTGCATCATTAACATTGCATCTTTAGTAGACAGATCAATCGTTTATATTAAGTGCCTCAAAATCTTGCAGTGCACTCTGAATACAATGAATGATTTTCTTAGGTGTTTTTACTTAAATGTTATGTAGAAATATTGAAGATTCTTACAAGCCATTTGCTGTGCCGTTTTGTATGTAAGGTTTTTGTGATGTTTTCTTTAAGACTCTCACATGAATATTGAATGATAAAGTTTATTTCTATTCTTATGATAAATATTAAGTCTGCAGATTTCAATTATCATGATAAATCCTGCTGCACATTAGCTGCATATAGGCAAAATTTCAGGTTTCAGTTAAAAAAATAGAAAAAGCACACCATCCATTCTATGGGCACTACCAAATTAGCCAATATTAATAAACCAAACAGTGCGTGCAGGGAGTCATCAGCAGTCTTTTAACACAGCTTGAGAGCGATTTTTGTGGAATGTATGTAAGCTTCTGTTTGTAACCTCCATATGTTTTACATACGATATATCACACACATTGCACTTAGACTTGATCTTTATTCTGTATAACTGTTAGATCTCCATAAATGTACTGCAAGCATAGTGTGAATTTTCACTCTTGTAATTTTTGCAAAAATTCCATGATACAGGGGTATAATAAAGATGGCTCTGGTTCAGAAAATGGTATTAGAAAAGACAGTGTACATTGATGCATTAAAATCTTATTAACTGGAAATCCGAAAATGAGAGCAGATGTTAGGGAGATTAAAGAAGAGTTAATGAACCTACATAATTCTGTTGATTATACATTCCATGAATTTCATGTTTTGCCAAAGCTGAGTCAAGACTTCACACAATGAGTAAGAAGTCTGGAATGTGGAGGGGGGATGAGGTTATATCAGCTAACTGTTGTAATCTGTTTATGTTAGGTCCCTATACTCTGTGGTCAGTGAGCTGTTATAAACTGACTTTTATGACCTCTGTGCACTGTGTGTGTATAATGACCGCATAGTGCACCTGCACTTCCAATATCCAGGCTGAGTCTGTAAATTTTTTGTCAAGTCTGAGTGAGTCACCTTGCTGAGAATTTTACAAAGCCATAAAATTTCACTCCATTTATAAGATTTTTTATCAGCTGAAAAAAGTAACGCTGCATTGTGGATTTAAGTTGCGCATTGTGAAATTGAGCAAACACGCAATTGTGCAATTGATAAGGTCGATTATACGGAGTGGGCAGATTATCAATAATTAATGACTGTCTGGCCCAGAAAGAAAACTTGTATCAGGAAATAGATTGGTGTATTGTAATGGAACATAATGTATAGATAGGTTCGATAGCATCTAGCTTCTTCAAGTGTGCATTGAGTAAAAATGCCGTTATCAGTTTTGGTTGCATTTATTTATTATTAAACCAAAGCAGTTTGATGCACAGTAAAAGCAGAAAACAGACACCTATCTCTTTGTACTATTTTCGACACTGTAGTTAATAAATATTCTCCGGCAGTTGTTTAATTCCTTGCCAGAAAGCGGAAGATTTGATTAAAATTATCTGTTTTCAAACGATTATTTTGGCTTTTGTCTTTTCAGGATCTATCGTATAAGGACCGCCACTGGCATGAATTCTGCTTTAAGTGCTGCGAGTGCCAGAAATCACTGGTGGATCAGCCATTTGCTCCCAAAAACGACAACATTTACTGCTCCGACTGTCACGACAAGAACTTTGCCGCTCGCTGCGATGGTTGCGGAGAACCATTTAAAGGAGGTATAAGCACTTTCTGACCGTAAATTAAAATCATGATGAAACTGCTTTGAACAAACTGACCCTTCAATTTTGAAAATGAAGAATTATTTTCTGTATTTGCCATAAGAGCAGATTAAAATGATACAAAAGTCTTGTTAATGCACAGATAAGTTTTAGTGACAAGTTTGGAAGAGGAAATTGTTTCCTTATAATGCTGACAGTTATGTGTTATTAAGAACTGTTTGGTTCTATGTATATTACTTCTAGGCTTTGTCTCGGGACAATCCGGTACGATAACAGAAAAGCATGATTGTTTTGTTGAAGGTCAAAGGGAGATAACTTCATGTTGTTAGCTTGGCAGGTTGATTTAATTTGATAATTTTCTTTCAGTTGATGATTGGTGCCATTTTTTTTAGTTGCTGTTATTTTTTTTCTTATCAAATTACATACATTTTATGTAATGATCCACAAAAACTGTAAACTGCTGATGTTGCATGCATGTTAACCTGCCAAAAAGACTTTACCTTAAGGAATAGGGCAAAAATCCAATGCGGTGTTAAAGATGATAAAAAGTACATGCAATATTTAGCAGTCTTCTTCTGCAATTTGTTAAACTTTCTGTTTCCGTGGCTTTAGGAGATGAAGAGAAAGGCATAGAAGGTATATAGTGATCTGGCTTGTGTATATAATCTTGGCATGCTAGGCGCACTCTCTAACGCTAGCTCTCAGGCTGGATCGTCAGGCTGGTTCTTAATTGTACTCACTCAGAAAACGAGCCACACAAGGACTCAGGGATATAATGATATGAGGGGAGGGGCGGGGTGTTGCTCTGTTTCAAGAGTAGTGGGAAAAATTGATTTTAAAAGCAATAAGTAGCACACCCTATTAAATACCTAACAGTTAAACTTTGACAATATGAAAGTTTATAAAAATCAATATATAACTGGGATAATTAAATTAAAAACTTTCATATTTTATAGATTACATTAGTTTTCCAAGTTTAAAAACTGTCTTGTGCACTTTCATGTATACTTGGACCTTAGAAAAAATATAATGTATCCAATCTCTCCTTTTCTTCAATAAGTTCTCCATCACTTTTTCTTAGCAATTATAACATAAATGTCTTTTTAGCTGCTAGGACATTAATTATATTTCTCTGAAAACTAATTATAGATTTTTTGAAAATTCATATGTACTCGATCTTGGTTTAATGTATACTCTTGTCATCTTAATGTACCTATACCCCTGGTATATAGAATCATTTTAGTTGCAAGAAATACAATGTAATACATATTGTAACATATAGAATTATACAATAACTACATGTATGTTGTCTTTACTTCTGTAGGTTTTTATCAGAGTTATTGCTCATTCTAAACACATTTTAGTTTTTTTCTTATGACAGCAGTTGCTTCCCTTTGGTTGCAGTAGAAACACAGGCATGTATTGGTTATAAAATCTAACAGTTATGTAAGATTTTTAGGAATATTGATAGCAGAATTGACACTCATGATCAAATTCACTGAGTACATACTAGATTTTTGATAACATAGTATAGAGATAGGAAACATACCAAGATTTTTTTTTTCAGTGTGGCATCCCTTTAACAAACAATGTTTATAATATCCCCATATTAATTGCTAATGATTTCCCTTTTTTTCTAGAGATGCATTCTGAGTGTAACCCCTCAGACCCCTGGTATATGCTTTTACAACTCGCCTCTGTAGGTGAGATATATTGGATATGGCCGCAATTCAGTGTTGAGTTGTCTCCCTTCATGTTATAGCCATGTGACTATCATGTGATTGGCTCTTTTCATGTTAGCCATGTGACTCTCATGTGATTGGCTCTTTGAACAATGCCTTTTACATGTTTTATTGCATTCAGTGATTTATCTCATCACTGGTAACCTAAACTTCATGTTTTATTCTCTAATTTCTTAATGATGTTGAAATCTGTCTGTTAGAACAAAACATACAGGATGAAGACATTGAAATAACCTCTCTCCCCTTTCTAAATAATGTAACTGAATATCAATGTATAGATCGATTCCCAAAACTTAAATTCTTGTGAAAATCAGATAATCAATTTTCTGTTTGATTATGATTGATTGATAATTATTGTTTAGTCAGGAATATTTCAGCCATATTTCGGCAAAATTTTCTGTTTGACTAAACTTCACTAAATGTATGTGCATTAATGGTAATATATGAATTTTGAAATTAAAATTGGGAAAAGGAAAAGAAAAAAGGAAATTCTATAAAAGGTGATGTCTCCACATCTTTATGGTTCTTGTTCTTCTCAGTGTGTGTAAATTCTGTCTGCTGGTTTTTATTTTTAATTGCTCTTGGCAGAATGGTAGTGATTTTGTTTTCTAATCATAACCAGAGTTAAAGAAGTATATAATTTCTTTTCTATTTGATATCTGTTTCTAAAAGATCATTGCTGTAGTACATCAAAAGACAGAACATTCAGACTTTTATGTATCATGAAAAAAATATGATTCTGAAAAATAAAACAATTTCAAATGTTTAATTTAATTTTAATGATATTCATACAGGTGGATAAGGCAATGATCTTAAAGGGGATTTTCCCTTTCATATTTTACTTTCTCTTTGTTTTGCCATAGAATACATTTCTCCTTTCTCTTTTAATTTTAAGTTTTAAACAATGTAAATATGTTGTCCTTTTGCCCTTATATTGCTTTTATTTTGCTTTGAATCCTCCAATTGTGTTTAGAAAAGGGAGATAACTGCTCTAGCTATATCAATAGTCTAACTATTTATATATTTGCTATTTTGACAGGGATGAAGAAATTTGAGTACAAGGGAAAGCAATGGCATGAAGAATGCTTCGTGTGTATGGTCTGTAAACAGCCAATCAGGAACATGAGCTTCATCCCGCGGGACAACGAGGCTGTCTGCGTACCCTGCTATGAGGAACAGTTTGCTCAGAAGTGCTCTAAATGTAATGGGGTAAGTTTTCTAATATTAAGGTAGGATAGAAACTTAATTTAATTGTTAATGTTATTTTAGGGTAGTAAGATATTAAAGTAACTGAGATTTGTCAATTTTTTGATTAATTTGTTGTCCAATGGTTAGAGTTGGGTATTGCGAGTGAAAACCATATTGCGATATATTGCAATATTTTACTTTGAATATTGCAATATATTGTAGATTTATTTACATTAATAAATTTGAGCAGAATGTTTGAAATGCTGTCAAGTTCAAAGACTATTTGAATTTATCTTTAAGTTTTAAAGGGGGAGGAGGGATAAGATATTAATTGCAAACCTAATAACACTTTACTTTTAATTAAATACCAGGTAAAATAATAAAACAAAATGAACTTTCTTGGAGAATTTTCAAATTGAAATAAAAAAGTTTTACAGATTATATAATCTGTTTTCATTTTTTTTTTTTTTGGGGGGGTGGGGGGTCCTAATGAAGTAGCATAAAATGTTATTAAATATTAAAACAATACATACTATATGAACATAATTTTATTGTGGTTACAGAATAAAATTAAAACCAGAAAGAAATTGTGACATTGTTTTTGTGCGTTTTGGTGTTATAGTCTAACCCGACCTAATTTCACATTATGACATACGATCAGGAAATGGCCTATATCTACTGTTTAATATACATGCTCCTGTAAAAGCATGAAATGTTTAAAATGGAATTAAACTTATTGAAAAATAATTAAAGCAACACTGTACAAGTGAAGCATGGATTACCATTTACTTGTAATATGTACATTTATATTGAACTTGACATTTCATCGCGATGTCAATCGTGTAGATTCCATGTGAGAATTTGAGAACCACAGTACACATGGTATACACCCTGTAGAAATGTTTTTTAGCTCACCTGAGCCGAAGGCTCAAGTGAGCTTTTCTGATCACATTGTGTCCGTCGTCCGTCCGTCCGTCCGTCTGTCCGTCCGTCCATCTGTCCGTCCGTAAACTTTTCACATTTTCGACTTCTTCTCAAGAACCAATGGGCCAATTTTGACCAAACTTGGTACAAAGCATCCTTAGGTGAAGGGGAGTTTAAATTGTTAAAATGAAGGGCCAAGTCTCCTTACAAGGGGAGATAATCAAGAAAAGACAAAAATAGGGTGGGGTCATTAAAAAATCTTCTTCTCAAGAACCACTGGGCCAGGAAAGCTGAAACTTATGTGGAAGCATATTTGGGTAGTGTAGATATTAAATTGTTAAAATCATGACCCCCGGGGGTAGGGCGGGGCCACAAT
>PRKT01000247.1:83710-107944 GCA_003671525.1 Saccostrea glomerata | reverse complement strand
TTATTATTATTTTTCTTCTTCTTCTTCCTGGGTACTTTTTTGTCCGGGAATGATCTTGTAAACTGTTCGTCCGATGTAGGTAAAACCTTTTTAGAGTCAGTAGGCATGTTATGTAGATTTGCGGAATCAAGGTCATTTTGCGCGCACGTGCTTGCAAGAGCGTGCACGTGCAACACGTGAAATGACCAATATAATAAATATAGCGCAACTTTTCTATTTTTTGATGAAATACTTTAAAACTCTTAATGTGAGGATATATTAGTAGTATAGACATGATGACATGGTCAAAATAGCAAGATCTCACGCGCATGCACGTGCGCTTTGCTCTGATTGGCTGAAACTAAAGTCTCAATATCTTTCTTATTTTTTGACGAATTTCTTTGAAATTTTGAACATAACCATGCATTAGAAAATCCTACAGCATGATATATAGCAATTATGATGAAAACACGTGCATGCACGTGCACTGCAATCTGATTGGCTGAAACTTTAAATAGCTATAACTCTCTTGGGTTTCAACCAAACAGGATGGAATTTGGAACATAGATAGATAAAATGGACTTCTACAAGAAGGTATGGTCAACATGAACATGCATACACGTGCGTGTACGTGCGCTGCAATCTGATTGGCTGAAACTTTAAACAGCTATAACTCCCTTGGTTTTCAACCAAACGGGTGGGATTTAGAACATAGGTAGATGTTGTGGACTTCTACAAGAAGGTATGGTCACCATGCTCATGTATGCACGTGCGTACACGTAAAATGAGTAAAATCAAAAATACACTTGAATGAGCGTATTTTTTAATACTTTTGGATTAAATACTTTAATATTTAGTATATTAAAATATATAGATTGTGTAGACAAGATGATATGGTCATTACGCACATGCATTCACATGCGCACGCGTGCAACACTAAAATTTGAATGAACTTGGTACACTTCTGGATAAATGTTGTTCAAGTCTCAAGTGCATAAAGTTTGTCTTATCTAATGAAGTTCACAGGGAATAGGGCACCACAAGGGAGTTGGGGAGCGTTTGGGGAACATCTGTAACGGTCCCCGTTACAATTAGCACTAGTTTTGTATGAGGAGAGAATATTTATTTCTCTCAAAATGCTTACTTCAACTTTTTACATGTACCTTATTCCTGAGAGATATATTGGGTAAATTTGAATGAAAAATTTCAATGATGATTATTTTCCACACTAGACAACTTATCCAATGTTTTACCAGACAACCCTCGAATAAATAAAAAAAATATATACAATACAAATGAAAAATTATACAATAAAATTAGAAAATTATACAATGCAAATAACAAGTATACAATACAAAAGGAAAATTATCCAATACAAATAAAAATTATACAGTGTGAATGGAAATCATACAATACAACTGGAAAATGAAAAATTATACAATACAAATGGATAATTATACAATAAAATAAAACTTATACAATTACAAATGGAAAAGACCGAATATTGCAACGTTTGGCATGTTTTTTCGCTACCAAATATTAGTATTTATTAGAGTTTTTCCAGTACAAAGAACTTTATTAAGCTCCGAATATCTAAAATAGAGAGACACGGACAAATAGCTGACTGTCACAGAGAGAGAGAGAGAGAGAGAGAGAGTTTTAGTTTTACAAGACACAAGATATTTTATTTACCAATCAAGGGCTCTGAGGGGCATTTCAACATACATAAATGTACAATTTAAACATTCTTTTTTTTTTAACAATAATTTTTTTTTTGGTACAAGTACACTTACAAGGATGTATTTTTTCTTTGTAGACAAAGCATAACATTTTTAAAATGCTAGTATAAAATAAAAATAACTGATCACTCTTACTCGCATCTAATAATAAATAATATATGTGCATCCATATGATAAGCAAGAGTGACGCTTCCATAATTGAGAAATTTGTATTCACTGCATGGGACCGGGTTCTAGTGTTAGGACAGCTTCTCTCTTACTTGGTATTTGGGAAACAAACTGAGTTATGGTAATGGTAAGCATTGGTGCTTCTTCCAAAATTTAGCTGCAGAACTGTAGCTCTCCGAAAAAAATTATTGACAGACCGGAGAGCTTCATAGCTGCAAAACTGTATATCTCTTCGAATAAAATATATTGGAACTAAACCTTAGGCCCCTGAGCAACCATAATGTAGCCTATATCATATATGTATAGAAGAAAAGTAATACAACAAAAAAAATTATTACATTGTGACGCATCCCCTTGCAAAAGCATATGTGTGTCTATTACAGCTTCCGCAAGTACAAAATTTCATTTCATTGATTTAAGGTCATACGCAATGTAGTTTGAACTTTATTGGGTTCTTCCCTGGAGTTGAAGAGTTCCACTTAATGAAGGACCTGTGTGCTATACTTTCAATGTCTATATATGGATTTGTACACCTCTTCTAAAACAATTTTTGATGAAAATAAATCTGGAATTTATGTTTTGTAATTTTTGTGCATTTTTCTTTGAATAATGCAAAAATCTTCACAATTTGATATTTTTTCAAAACCCCTGGTAAGGCATGCTGATTTTTTGTCTAAGAACATGTAATGGTATTGTTAGTTTAAATTTAGAATATCTCAAAAAAATTATCAGTAGGGGATGTACGTTAGGTATGCCCTAAAAAAAAAAATAAAGCAAAACTTGCATCGGCCGGGAATCGAACCCGGGCCGCCCGCGTGGCAGGCGAGCATTCTACCACCGAACCACCGATGCGCTCTACATTGAGGTGTTAGCATTTGTATTATTTTGTGGTCCTCCGAAACGGATTGATCGAACAAATATATTTCATTTGGCAGACAAATATATTCTTTTACTAAAAATATTCCCCCACTTAGTCTGTATTTTATTATAATTATTAATTTATGATGGACATGAGAAGGGTTTCTGTCTCTGCTCAAGGAAAATAACTCTTGCTTGGCAAGTCCAGCGACAAAGAAAACAGCTGTCAAACGCTTGTAACATCAACCAAGCATTGAGATACTTTGGTGCGTATATTATCAAGTTCGTTTGTAGGAATAATCTAAAAAGGAAATAACAAACCAATCTGCATTAATTCACAAGAATGTCACAACTTTGTATTAGAGTGAAGATAAGTTTTTAATTAAATAAGCAGAAAAGAAAACGAAAGAGAAAGTAGATTGAAAATGCACATAGATGACCATAAGAGTTACTCAGTTAGCAATAAAAATCACTTGATTGACCAGGCCATGAGCTAACGCATAGCTTTGATTACTCCTGAGAAGAGAGGTGCTTGTTTTCAGGATTGTGTATTCCGTTTTTCCAAATATGACTCAGGTATAAAATTAAATTGTAATTTAGATAAAAAAAACTAGAAACCCAAACACACCATTGGTGAAATGTTTAATGAGTGTTCTAAGGAGTAGATTGCTAAACAAGTGGCCTATGGTACAAAGCACTCACCTTAGTCAATTGGGTTGTGCAGTTCATCATCAGCTTGCTAGGACATGAACGTAAAGGCTTGTTTCAAATCCTGGCGAAGACTGACCTAAGTCGATTAAAAATAACAACTGTAACAGTTCCTTCGTCAAGCTCTAAGCACTTTAAAGTTAAGGTTGTAGATCTATCTATCAAAGAGAGGTCTCTTACTTGTCATGGCAGGTGTGGCATGATTAAGATCCATTACTGCTCAGTTTCCAAGAGTGCAGCTGCTGAGTAATTAAGGTCTAAATTTGAAGAAAGGTCTAAATTTAAAACCTAGCTTCCACCAAAATAAAGTATGTGATATTTCTTTATGAGTGAAAAATTCTTGAATGGGATTATAAACAACATACAATCAATCTTCAACAGCAATTTTTTTCCCATATGCTGTTGAAGATTGATTGTATGTTGTTTATAATCCCATTCAAGAATATACTGGCAGTATATTCCAATGTAAACTTTGATTTCCAACTGTAGTCCTTACAAATACACAGGGGCCACGGTTTAAACAAATTTTAATATGCACTGCTAGATGATGCTTCCATATTATTATGACTATATCTTACATAAAGCTTTGCTGGTCTTTCAAAGAAGACTTCAACAAGATATAGCTGGCTTAAGTGTCTGCTAAAAATAGTCCTTTTCCTACAAAATTTGTTGATTTCTTAAAAACTGTTTCAGATAAGTGATTGCTACTACTCACATGTCAAGCATATCCTATTTATACAGAAGAGAAGAGAATAATTTCGACATGCCACCAGGGGGAGCAGATGATGTTAATCTATTAGACATGCCACGCCAAAACAGAGAAATGGAGGGTGAAAGTGAAGATGAAGGAGAGAGACAAAGTCAAGTGAGGTCATTTCAGGAGAGGGTTGGTAGAGGGGGTAAGCCCCTAAATATCGCCTTCATTGGACCAGCAGGCAGCGGAAAGTCATCGCTGTGTAACTCAATCATGGCAGCTTTTTCTGTGGGCGGATGGAGAGAAAGGGCTGCTGTTGGACACTTTGGTGGTCATGCCGAACAAGTCACTCATCATTTACTGAGGTAAGGGGAACAGGTCACACATCATTTACTAAGGTAAGGGGGAACAGGTCATGCATCATTTACTGAGGTAAGGGGAACAGGTAACACATCATTAACTGAGGTAAGGGGAACAGGTCACACATCATTTACTTAGGTAAGTAGGAACAGGTCATGCATAATTTACAGAGGTAATGGGAACAGGTCACACATCATTTACTGAGGTAAGGGGAAGAGGTAACGCATCATTTACTGAGGTAAGGGGAACAGGTCACGCCTCATTTACTGAGGGAAGGGGAACTGGTAACACATCATTTACTGAGGTAAGGGGAACAGGTCAAGCATCATTTACTGAGGTAAGGGAGAACTTTGGTGGTCATAGTGAACAGGTCACGCATCATTTACTGAGGTAAGGGGAACTCTTGTAGTCATGGTGAACAGGTCATGCATCATTTATGGAGGTAAGGAGAAAGAATGTCAGACAAGGCCATTTTAGTTTTAAATGACGAGAAATTAGAACTCTTTGTTTGATGTGAATTTATGAGTACATGTTACTATATAATATTACATTTTATTTAATAAGCAAACATTTTTCAATTCACATGCTTTCATTTACTATGCATACTTACTTGATTTTAAACTTCTTTTGTGATTTTACTTTATTACCGTTATTACCATACTGTTGCTTAGAACTTAATTACTGTTATTACCATACTGATGCTTAGATTACCTTTAACAGCTTCCCCAAAGTGGAGTACCTGGACTTTGATGCCCTCTATGACTACAATTACCCTACTCTGGTGGACATGAACGGTTTCGAGAACAACTGTGATGAGCTGATAGAGGAACTCCTGCGGATTGTGTTCTATGGAAGGCTGCCCAACGAAGAAAAACTCATGGATGCCGTCACAATTTCAAGGTATTTAAGAACCCTCTATACACTAAAGGTTTTTTGGACATTGAAAAAATTTAAGTGTGAGAAGGCTTAAATATTGAGCTTATCTTATTATACCACATTTTCAACATAAAATAACCACCTTGCATTTACCCCCAGGAAATATTCAAAGACAATGAAATGCTGATGAACAAAAATCACTATTGTCTACTTAAGCGACTGCAGAATACCTGCAAATGAAGTTTTCAATTTATTCCTCTTTACCTATTAAAATGTTATGAATGTCTGATTTTAAATTGATTACAATTTATGTAATAAACTGTACATCTCTATTTTATTTTATTCTTGATCAAAGGGCAGATTACTCTATTTGCATAAAAAATACTGCAAAATTGGAAATTCTTTAGTGTGCAATATATAGATTACTTTCATTTTTTGTTCTATATGCTTTTATCATCTTTTAAAGGCAGAGGGGAATTGATGGATTGAGAGATCATTACTCTCAAAACCATGAGGACTTAAAAATAGACAGAATAATATTTGTGGCATCTGCAACAAGTGGACTCCCTACGAGACTGATGGAGGCCGTTAGAAGAACAGCCCGTAAGGAGGGGAGAGGTACATGTATAAGTGATACATCATACAAGATACTAAGAAACAAGGCAATTCAAAAAAAAAAAACTCTGTTACTTTGTACCTTCAACAATCTCTTGAATCTTTTTTTAGCATTCTTTTAAACTTCAGCTTTTAATTTTAACGTAATTATTTGAAAAGTCAAATCAACTTAGCTTATCTTCTCAATATATTTCTATCAATATCCTATCATTATATTTTAGCTTCCATAGACAACAGTGAAGATTTGACACGTGATTATAAAAGCTATGTATTGATTTCAGTAATTCCAATCTTTGGGGTTCTGACACATCGTGATGAGGTAGACAGGGGGGACGCTGACTATATCAAACAGGAGAAGGATTTCAGAGAAGGCCTGGGCCTCCCGGAGAACCGCTTCCTTCTTTGTACAACCTACTGTGATACCTACGATAAATATGTCGGGAAAAGCCGTCTGGATCATCGCCATCCAGAGCTGGACATACCCATCCTAAAGTTCATGAGACAGGTTAGTATGTAATTCAGAACTGTACAGTACTGTCTAGACACTCAGAGCTGGACATACCCATCCTCAAGTTCATGAGACAGGTTAGTATGTAATTCAGAACTGTACAATACTGTCTAGACACTCAGAGCTGGACATACCCATCCTAAAGTTCATGAGACAGGTTAGTATGTAATTCAGAACTGTACAATACTGTCTAGACACTCAGAGCTGGACATACCCATCCTCAAGTTCATGAGACAGGTAAGTAAGTACTGTAAACCAACTATTATTCTTGTCATCTTTTATTCTCGATCCGCGATTTGTCAGTTTGTAATCAATCCGTCACAATTAATTTTCACAAAAAAGGAAACATTTTCTACAAAAATTTAAACAAAGCAAAATGAATGGTTCTGAACCGTTCATGGTGATTAATATTTGCAACTTTAAGTACCGTATGTACTTGCCTTTTAGTCGGTCCACCTATAAGTTGATTGTATTTATTGTGTTTATTCTGCAAGGATTTGTCATTGACCCGCTTATAAGTTGGTACAACTTTTTTGAGAGAATCAGATGACAATTTCAAATAAATGCTTTGATGTTTTAATCTGGTTTCAATTAAATACTTTTAGAAATGAGGGTCGATTTTTTACTTTTAAATCATTGAAAATATATAAATTGCCCTCTTTAGATTAAAAAATAAAATGATCAAGACAAGTAATACTTGTAATAAATGTATAATCTAAGATTTCAATTATGATATTATAAATCCAGCCTTTGTTCACTGATAATTGTTGAAAATATAGAATACTTGTTTCGCCGTCCAGAAAAATACCAGTCTTTTATGACTCACCTATAAGTCGGACATAGACTTTTGGACTAAAATTTAACTCCCAAAATACCGACTTATAGGCGAGTATATACAGTAGGTTGCAAAACTTGCAAATATTTCTCACACACGAATAAAAATTGGTTTACAGTAATTCAGTCTATACAGCCAGAGCCAGTTCATACCCATCCTAAAGGTCACAAGACAAAACTGCGGAAAACTGTGCACCTGAAATGAGTTTTACATTTCTGAAGATGCGCATCCTTAATAATATATAAAGTACGGGGAAATATTCATACAGACATATTGAATGACTTGATAACTTAGCCAAATAAGAATATAAATATCTCAACAATTTTATTTATGGTACAAAATTGAGCTCTTTTATTGTTAGTATTTTCATTACTAATACATATATATTACATGGGAAGCTTTTAAACACAGGCACCCAGTTAATTTGGCATAAATCCTTGACCTTGACTTTCCTTATGATGATCAGTAACATTGGTACATGTGAAAATTAATGAAGAAAACTACTTTGAAATGTATATGTAAAACTGAATTAAATTAAATTGTAGGTCTGTGATTCAGCTTCTAAAGTAATCAAAGATAAAACCAGCTACAACCAAAAGGAACCACAGGCTTCTCCAACACCTAGAACTGAGAGGCAGCCATCACTAGTCCAGGCCAGACAGAGGGAAGACCAGAAACTGATGAAGATGGCCATTAAAGGAGCAGCCATTGCAGTGTTTGTCTGGATAATACTGCCCTTTATATACTGCAATAGAGACATTGCCAACATCTGTGCCCAACAGAAATATGGTCACTGCAACATTCGGGATTTGACAACTTTCTGCGATGAAAGATCCTCCATGCAAATATGGAGAATTGTTTTTTCTCTTCTTTTTGCTGCATTCACCATGTTTCTGGATTTTCTTTGTGAGAAATTTGATTTGCCTTTATAAATATAAACAATCGTCGACTTGTATAAAAATCTGGTGAAAGGTTTAAAAAAGGAATTTAGGTTATGGTAAAAAATCAAGAATACAATATGTGGCACTTAGTAATCTATCTCCAGTAAACAGTAATTGTTTGTGCATGGGAACTTGATTCATTTGCTTTACATGTAATTGAAAACTGTATTAAAAAAAATTGTTTAAATCGAATGCTTTGAGCAAAAGATGGTCAAAGAATTAAGATATTCCTCTATCGAACACGTGATTGGTTGTGTTTATAGTATTTGCCTTATCTCGATCCTTTGAAACCTTTCCATTCATATTGGTATTGGTACAAAGGTACAAACTGTCAATGCAAGGCTGTAAATTAAGACCTGTGCTCTGCACTAAAGAGTATAAATTGAGGGATCTTTTTCATGCTAGTACTTGTTGCAACATTGAAATCTGCATGATTGGTATTGGACTAAAGTGATACACCTGCAGGCATGAAGGAAGCATTTTCAGATGGGCGAGTCACAACCTAAAATTTTCAATATGGAGAGGGGGCACTAGCTTCTTGACTAAGAAAAGAAAAAAGGTCATTAGGTGTAATTACTGTAGGCCTAGTTTACTTATTTTACTTTAGCAGATTTAAATATTTTAAAAATTTCTCTGAATTACAGGTTTAAAGAAAAAAAATCTTGAACAAATTCTTATAATTTTTAAAATTTTTGCATTTGTAATATTATTTTAGAAGAAAATTGAGTTATTCCCCATTACATTGCTTGCAGTGTTACCTTCTATAGCGGAGTCGAGATACTAAAGAATATTATTGTTTGTTGTTTTGTGTGCATTACATACTTTCATGATATTGAGTTTTTGGATAGACTGCTCAAATATCTAATGAAAAAAGTACCTAAAAAATGTTAGCATTGTGTTAGTTATATGTACAGTGTATATTGGCCTGAAAGGTAAATAGTTATATATATGTTTTGTTACATGTAAATTTGAAATAAATGTTAATGTTAATGTTTTTTTTACATTATATGTGTTTTTCTTTGACTAAAAAAAAATTTTTTTTCATAAAAATTCTTAGTCCATTATTTATACACTGAATTGATGACAGATTTTTCCGTTATTTGTCGATCATGAGAAGGGGAACACAGCGGGAATGACAGGTCGACAGGGGATGCTCACTCCTCCATGGCACCTGATCCTACCTCTGAAGTTTCGGAGATCTGTGTTTGCTCTGCTCCTATTTCGTATTCTTTAATGGACTTTTGAGCTTAAAAACGGTTCGTTATTTCCATATATTTCATGTCTTTGACGACAAATTGCAAATTGTATAGTTTTTATCATGTTAATTTCTTTTTATTTCGAATTTTTTAATTTAGAACCTATTCCAGCTACGATAAAAAGTTGGTTTATAAGATTTATTTGAACTCGCTTATTAAAAAATGTATTTAAAAAAGAAGTTCCTTTCATTTTTTTTACTATTGTTCACCGTATGGAGTCACGCTATCATGATGAAACGATTATTGATTTCTCAGTTTAATTTTTTTCCTTCACATGCTCAGAAAATAAAGCAGCTTGTCCAATTGCAAGTCAATGAAAAATGACGACGGTTAAATATTATAAAACAATAATTAGTACATTAATTAATATAAAAAACAATATTCATATCTGCAAGTTTCTTACATCTGATTTCAAAAATAAGACTCGTTAACTTTTGCAGATACAATGGGTATGATTTAAAGAATACACATGTATACTCCAGTATTCAACACTAAAATCTAAACGTCTTCGAGGTATTTGGATCCAGTCTTTGGCATCTCTAATTTAAGTCCTACGATTTTAGAAAATAAAATATTTCGGATTTCCAACGTTTCGACATGGGCATCACTGAAGATACATGATTTGTCGAAATGCGCTTTTGGTGCATCAACATTTGGTACCGTATGTGATTTACATTCTGTAAAAACTGCTCAATAACGAACGTTTTGGAACCTATATTTATCCGATTATATTATTATAGAATGATTAAATATTAGTCTATTTCATGAAAACTATTGCTATCAAATATATTGACGGAAAATCAATATACATGTATATACGTTACATTTCAATTATTTGCTTCATCGTAATCGATAACTTCGAATGATGCGCCTTGATAATACGATCGTCCATGACTGAATTAGCTTATGATAAAATATTTTGATTTAACTGTTGACTATGTTGATACAAGGATGTTTCATCATCTGTGTTCTATGCTTCGGTAAGTTATTAAGGATAGATATCAAAGACAGATTTTCATATCTCTAAGTAAAAAAGAGCTTTTATTATTATTTTTTTAGTGGAATTTTCAGCTGTGTAAAAAAAAAAGAATCCCGGAACAATACCCCTTAGTGTTATAAAACATCACATATCTCTAAAACTTTTCAAAAAATATTTTAAAAATGAATGCAATTTTTTTTTCATCTCTTTGGTCAAATATGAAATATAAAGATATATCGCTTTATTACCAAGCACGTAGAAGGGGGGTTCTATCTAGTAAACTATCTACTATAAAAGCTCCAATTTTCACTTTTTTGTCTTGTCAATCTTTTAAGTAAACGTAAAAGAATTATAAGGAATACTAGCAAAGAAAGATCTAAACAGTATGCTTTAATATTTGAATTTTTGTGTTCGTTTAAATTTCACGGAAACTGGAAGGGGGGGGGGGGGGGGTCCAAGAAAATCCGCTGCATTTTATTCCTGGCATTTTGCGTTATATTTCAAATTTTTAACTTTCTCATCGACATTTTTTTCTGTCTGAAATATAAATATTACAGTATTGACGTCTAACCACATTTTCAGAATTGAAATATTACAATGTAATACATCAAATACCGGCGGTATATAACAATGTTCAAGATATGTATTTTCAGAATGCATATACATGTTGATAGGTATTAGTTTTGTAATGAGAAGAAGGTTTCAATATTATTTTCACATATTCACAGAAAACTTCAGTTTACAAATCCGTGTCCAGAAAAAGATATTTAAAAAAAATATTCAGGATTGAAATACCATCTGCTTTGAACTTTAATGTGCCTGCTATCTAACACGTTGAACTTTTTATGCCCACGTAATCAAAGATTCGGGAGAATACACTTTTTGTCCTGTCCGTCCGTCTATCTAAACCTCTTTGTCCGAAAAAACTTTAACCTTGCCCATAACTTTTGATAAGTAAAAGCTGTATGGCGATAATATTTCACAGGTATATTTCTTATTGTACTAAGGAATTTTCTTTTGGCACCAACTTTGACCTTTGCCCATTTTTGAAAAGTAGAAAAATAAGAGGGATGTGTTTGTAAAACAATGACAGTCCCATATGGCAGCTTATAGCGAGGATTGAAGTTTCTCATATGCACGTCCGACTCCAAGGTCAAGGTAAAAATTATTGGTATCCAAGAGAAGGCCTTGTCACAAGGAATATTCCTGTGAAATATGAAAGCCCTAGTACTAACTGTTCAAAAGTTTTGGCCAAGGTTACATGTATTCATTATGATAAGCAATTTAATGTATTTTAATGTTTTTAACCTTTCAGCCTTGGGGTTTGACCTACTTTTGAAAAACTTTATCCTTGGCTTTAATTTTTGTACAGTTGGTATTGGGATTTTTATATTTCACACAGGTAACATGCAATATTTCTTGTTACAAGACTTTCCCCTGGGTACCTTTATTTCTAACACTTTGACATTGGCCTTGGAGTTTGACCCACTTTAAAAACATAATCCTTGATAATAACTTTGCATTGGCTTTCATATATTTCACATGCGTATTTATTGAGACAAGTCCTTTCTTTTTGGTAACAACATTTTTTATCTTTTCAACTTGACCGTGTAGTTTAACTTTGATTGAAGAAACTCTAACCTTCGCCAAAAAAAATGTTATACAGGAGCATCAGTGTTTCACATAGACATTTTTGTTTTCATGTCAATAGAAATAATGTAACAATAAAATAAATAATAATAAACAGTTAAAGTATATCATTGAGGAAGTTAACAATATTCCAGTTCCTCAAGGTCAGGACTATTTTTTCCTGGCTGAGAGGAACTGGAATCTTGCTAACCCTCGAAGTGATATATTATTCATGGAGCTTGTCACATATCCGAGGCACATTTTTTATACACGTATATATAGAAAAACCTTCGAATATAATTAATATGCAAATTGAATTTTGTATAGTAAAGACCACAGTTTAATTTATTACTTATTTCACTTCATAACATTGGTAAAATTCATTATTATGAGAAATGATAACTAATTCCTTGTTTATATAATATAATTTTAAATATACAATATCTGACTTGACATATTCCAGTTTAGATATTGTATAAATCTATTAAGGTTTGTCCTTGCGGAAAAAAAAGCCCTCGAGTAAATCTGCACAAGTCGAATCAATTCCAATCGAATGAGAAACAAACACATTTCCGTTTCGTTGGAAGATGTGAAATGGATTAAAGCGGGGGCAAAGGAATAGGGATATCGATTCCTTTAAACTCTTATAACAGTGGAATCAATCAATGTTCGAAAACCTAAACTTCATTAACTTCAGAGATAACAAATTTGAGTTTTTTGATCAGAAAAATCAGTATGAATTGGTTTAAAATATATATTTATACCATATTTAATCACAGACCCAATATTTACCCCCCCCCCAAAAAAAAGACATTACCAGGGAGCGGATGTAGAATTTTTTCAGGGGCGAGGAAGTGGGTCTACAAAGACTGCGAATGTCAAACCCAAAAATCTGTTCATACTGTATGCAAAATGAAAAAAAAGGAAGTAAGAATTAAATAACTTGCCAAATTCTAAAAACTTAATTGTGTTGGGTGGTTAGTTGAAATTGAAAAGGGGGTTGGGCGACACATTTTAAACCTAATTTTCGTCTGACAGTGACTTTCATTGCCGTCTTTAAGATTTTTGCTTGGATAGGTTCAAAGTTATTTTATTCGTTTCATTTACATAGGAATTTGATAACTCCGAAAACTCCAAGGAAAGGAGCTGTCACTTTCTCTAAATCCGCTTATGATTACTGGTACATATTAGGATCGATGGATGTTTAGTAAATTCAGAGATTTTATAATATTGTTCACTGTATATATAATTGTACTGTTAACTAAATATAGTAAAAAAACTTTAAATAATATATATATTATATGGAAGAAGATTATCAATTAAGTTAAGTTCATTTTCATGACACGAGTTTTTCTCTTTAAAGTTGGAATTATAATCTAATTCATTGTACATATACATGTACATCTACACACATGCACATGTATTATTGCACGTATGTAGTACATGTATATATCGAGGTGGGGGTGGAGTTGGGATTTGTATCCATTTTATAGGCCTGAAAGGCGAAGAGTTGGTCGTTATTTAAAGTATATCAGCGACTATATTGTAACCCTAAACTGTTGAAAGATTTGTTAGATAGAAATTGCGAAGTTCATTAAATTGTACGATGATCAAAAGGAAATTTAAATCGAAATTTACATTAAATCATTCACATTTTACAATCTCACAGATATATAAAATTAGTGTGTACATTAATGCGAAAGTTTCCTCTTCATAAACGATAAAAATCTAACATTATTTTATCCAATGTTCAAAGGGAATAAGAACATATTAGATTGCATCCCTTAATTGGCAAGTTAGACAGATTGCATCTATAACGGCAAGTTGTAATTTCACTTTAGAAGGTTAAATACTATAATAGTGCTCCAGCACACTCTCGTTTTCTATACAGTACATGTATATGGTACAGAATGTATACATGAAACTACCAAAGGAGATTGGCAAAAAGGGCTCACGGATTGCCCGAAGCTTCAGATGCATACAAATCGTACACTTAAAGTAAACAGTGATGTTTTTACATTGTATTTTTTAAAAAAATCCATTTATGCCCCTAATTCCCAAAAATTATGCAGGATATTTTCTAGGCATTTTTTTTCAACTAAAAAAAGGGAATGAAGACCCACTGTGGCTCATGTAGAAAATGTCTTAAAGTATAAATAAGAGACCCATGCCCATAAAGCACTCGCCCGAACAACCACCTAAAAGAGGGATGGATTATGATTTATACAAAATAAAGATGAAAATTTACAAATTATACTTCAGCAAAAGACTACACTTAGAAAAGTTAGGAACCCCCTCCCCTCCTTAAGAAAAAATATTAGGTCATTCAATTGTTTCTAATAGTTTATAAATAAAAACGGCTTTTATTTGCATTAATTTCACCTTAATATCCTCCAAGACGAGATTCCTTAAATCGTCGGAAAAATTGAATGCCACTTAAAAAAAAAATATTTACTTTTTTATTGGTTTTGGAAAGAAAATGAAAGACGATGTCAATCCCCCGCTCTGAGAAAAGACATTTCTCAATTCTAAACGTTCATGAAAGCTGTATTTTTCAAAATTATATACATGTATAATTTATGTAATCTTTTACACATTCATTTCTGTATTTCATTGTTTTAATATTTCATTAATAATTTATTTTTTTAACTAGTGTTTTTAAAATATGTGAAAAGAAAAAGCTTCAAGTATGATTCGAACTCTCTCCACAGCGCATGTGCAGAGTTTGGCAAGATCGACAGCATTAACCACTACGCTACGAAGTATATGGTTTATCAATGTCAGTTACATATGATTTAAATGAACGAGTTTGTTGTACATTTTTCAGAAAGGTTCGATTTTCATATAGAATGGGTTCAGAGTCATTTTTCTGGACGAATGAAATAGATTTCACATTCACGTTTCTATCATTTAAGCGTCAATGAAAAATGGAGACTTGACCCATTCATGTTCAAAATTCATTTTTTATGGCTCTAGTAAACCCATTTTCCACTAAATATGCTTAACTGTGAACTTTGAAAAAAGATTGTCAAATGATAAGTCCTTCATTAAAATAAAACAATAAATTTTTTGAAGATGACATTATTGAGAGCATGATTTTAGAAAAATATAACTTTTCCGTGAATTTTGAAAATTGAGAAACATTATCTCAGAGCGGGGGGATTGTTCACGCTTTGTTCGCCTTCTTTCTAAAAATGGGTATAGGGGAAAAAATTCCATAAAAAGAATATCTAATGGATGAACCACTTTTACTACAGATTACATAAAGTGTATGACAGAGGTGCACAATTTTCAACAGCTCCCAGAGAAACAAAACAGCAAACTGGTCAGTGGTGAACTCAGTGCTCCAAAGGATGTGGGAAGTCTCCTAGACTGTTTGTCCCAGTGTTCCAGTATAGACTGTAAGGTTATCTTTTACAATGGCAGGTCTCGTGAGTGTTTCCAGTTAAACCGACATTTTACAAATCTGGACACCTTCACAGCCAGCAGCGACATAACGGTGTACGGTAAGTTTGAGAACAATATACCGTAAAACTCGATTATAACGAAGTCACCGGGACCTATGAAATTACTTCGTTGTAACCGTAATTCGTTATATCCATATAATGAATTTATTAAATCAATATAACTGGGGATCCTAGATAGCTTCGTTATATCCATGAACTCGCAATAGCTGTGTTCGTACTGAACGAGTTTTACTGTAGATGCTTCTTGTTTATAGTATAAATGGTCGACATACTATCCTGACAAAGCACCTTCTGAACAATGAAAACATTCAATAGGCTTCTCCTGATTCTCAGATGAGAATTTCAAAATACATTGTAACTTGATTTTCCTAAGATAAAAGATAATGGAGGGAATGAAAAGAAAGACATAGTTGAAGGCTTCACATGGCCTTATGTAAAAGTTTTATGGAAGTCAAGTGTAGAGAGTGCTATTAAAATGTAAACTTTAAACTATTTACGTACAACTTTTTCTTGTACAAGTTCTATATTTAAACTTTTGAATATATTACCTATGTGCTGTTTGTTTTGTTGTCTCAAAATTGACTTTTTTCCTGTACATTTTTCTCAGTTGATCCTACAGTTCCAACTACAACAACAACAACAACAACAACTACTACTACTACTACTACTACTACTACTACTACTAAAGCTCCATCAGGGGATGACTAAAAACAACAAGGATTGTAGACCATAGAATATGAATACAACATGGGTGCTCCAGACTTTTTCTTGCTTACAGGAAGAGTACCAGCAAGAATATCTCTTTTAAGTTAATGGAAAAAATGCATCAAGATTCTGTTTAAATTTATTAAAATTTATATAAAATTCCATAGAAAATAGATTTAAGATTGTTACAATTCATGCCCTTGACTGGAATATTCTGGTAAAATTCAAATATGGTGTTGAGAGGGGGAGGGGGGTAGAAATTAGTAATTATCAGTATTTCCCTTCTGCAAACTCCATGCCTAGACCCTGTAAGTGTTCTTTGCTATTTGAAAATAAACAAGTGACTCTATGGTCAGAATGATCCTCATTCGGCACAGACACAAGGAATTTAGAAATGCTGCAGTTATGACAGATCCGCAGTCCATATCTGTTACCTCCTGGAATTTTACAGTTCAGTTTATCAATAAAAAACTTCACCAGTTCTTTGATAAGGCCGCCATGGCTGACTATTAGAACATCTGCAGCAGTAGGCAAGTCCTCCAGAACTTCAGAGTCACTGATTAAATCCTTTAAAGGCCTCCCATTCTGAGGAAATGTTGCATTAAAACCATTATGTTTCTTGTCCGACTGAGATTTTGTAGAAAGATGATCTTTGGATTTATCACACCTAGTCAGTTTTCCAGAAATCTCAGAATTAGAAGGATCATCTTGAAAAACAATAAATTCTTCCTCATTTGCTTCTAGTGTCCTAGAGTTATCTGCCCTTGTTCCTAGATTTATACTGTCTACTGTAACTGTACTTGGCATTATAATTTCTCCGATCTCCGTCGTTCTCCTGTGAAATTTAATGGGGGAGACAGTTTTTATAGACTTGACTGGTTTATCATTCCCTGCTCTTTGAGTAGAAGATACTGATGGTTCACTCCCAGAATGGCTTCGTTTTCTGAAAAGTAATACAAAGAATCATTTTTATTAATTACATTAACTCTGTATAATTGTAGCTACTTAGAATTTTACATATAATTCTATTGTTTACTTACTCATTTTTTGTAATCAATTTTTCATTGACCAATTCTTTGCAAAGATCATTGAAAAATGAAATGGCTCTGTCATGTACCTGAATAATAAATGTGTACCAGTTTCAGAAAAAAAAAAATCATTGAGTATTTTTTAATATAATGCTGCAACAAAATTTAAGATGTTATTACTGGAAATGAAGGATAGAGAATAATGTTGAAGGACATCAACTCTGTCTTCACAGTAAAACCTCAGTATCTCAAACAGTAATATCTCAAATTACCGTAAACCAACTTTTATTTGTGATGACTGAATTTCAGGATTTACCGAGCGATAAACTAGTTCCTGATTATTAATTTTAGAAATAAAGCCTTTTTTTGATCTGTTGTTGAGAAACGCATAGCTTTTAAGGACCAGTTCAAGGCGAGAAAAATTCGCAACGGTGAGGCTCTCCCATAACTCGCGAAAATTTCTCGCATGTGAATAAAAGTTGGTTTACAGTAACAGAGAATATCAAAGTGAGTCAGAGGTCCCTACTACTTTTTTTTTTCCTTTACATATTTCAATAAACCTCTATCAAAATCCTTAATCCTTCAATAGTTTGCTCTGACTCAACAAGTCTGAAATATAAAAATTTCATAGGAATATTGCTTTCTTTATGGGCAACACTCTACAAATGATACAAAGTCTGTAATTTCTAGCAAGTACTGGGTCAACAGCATATCATTCATTGCCTCAATTTATAATGGGACAATAATGTATTTAATCAAATTTAAAACAGGAAGATATTCCAAGTTTATGAACAAGATAAATTTATGCATTTGAAAACATTCACTACAATAAACTATCTGAAAACAATTACCTGTTGTATAGTTTCGGCGCCAGGAGGATTGAAGTCAGTCCAGGAATGAGGGGATATTCTATATGCTGCCTCCATTAACTCCTCAGAGGGTCGCCCTTCATATTCACCAAATCTCTGTAAAAATATCATGAAAATGAACAGGTGTCCTAAAATCCTCAAATAAATGCTCTGTTAAATTATCATAGTTTGCAGTTAAGTGTAAAGTTTTACGTCACGTCACAATCTTTTTCGTCAGATGCATCCTGCGTTAACAATTCACGTGATTGGTCAACTCAAATTATCAACATAAACACAGAAATAGTCTGTTGCAGGAGCAACCAATCAGGGATAAGAAGAAAGTTCCAGTCGTAAAGCTTGCGGATAGGAGGCGTGTACAATTTACCTTGAGTGCAGCTGTCAACTAGATTGTGACGTAACGTGAAACTTTACACTTACATGTAGCTGCAATGAATAATAAATTACTTCCCATGTAGAGTCAACCACAAAGATTCAAATTTCCTTAAAGTAGATTTTCACTTTTTTTGCAATACCCAATGTTTACAATGTAAATCAGATATATACTCCCATTGCAAATAGGACTGACAAATAAAAATTATTAATTTAATAATTCAGTTTCTCATTGCAAAAATGAAAAGAAAGGCATGATACTATCAATGTACTACTAGTATTCATGCTTAGATTTTGTTGTTGGAAAAATTATTATCACTCTTATCAGAGATAGATCAAATCCTTACTGGAAGAAGAAGAAAATTAATTCAAATTTTTAAAAGAATTTTTCTTTTAAGAATCAAAAGGTAAAATAACCCTTTCTCTGAGCCTTTTGTCCAGGCCTAGCTGACAGTTACTGGCTGTGTTGCTCTTTATTATGGCCTCGGCAGTCTCACGAGCCCGAGACAAATCACTGGAGAAGACGTGACTGAAGCGCTCATTCTGAAGTCGGTCTGCCACACGACGAGCTTGTTCATGTCCGATACCTGACAGAGGAATGTCAGTCTGACCTACACAGAAATTAAACAATTGAAAATGATGAAATTAGGCATTAAATTTACATAAAAGTTGTGTACATTCAAAGTCATATCGTGACAGTCTCTATTTGTTAAAGGATGACTGCACTCAAGGATATGCGAAATTTGCGTCAAAGTAAACTTTTATAACAGACATTTTTCTTTAAATTGTAGAAATAATCAACATCTTATCTAAAACTTTACTTAAGGGTCATAAACCCTCTGCTTACTCATATGAAATGTTGCTTTAATGGTCATGATTTTCCAAAAGAAATGTGTATCATAAGTAAAATTCAAACAATTATATCATGGCTTGCGGGGCAAATTTTGCCAATACAGACATTTCAACTTGACAAATTTATAAAGAAATAATAGGCATTTATGTCACTAAGAGTTATCTCTCTTATCAGAGTATCAATGAACCTTAATTGCAATAAATAAAAGTATGTATTTATGATGTACGAATCTGTTTTCTAAGGCAGGGGTCGCCACAATTTCTTCAATGTCTGTACGATAATGAGGACGCCCACTTTTATACTGACTTTAAACATAGTCAGCGCATGTTTGTCTATTGTTCTCCTTTTAACAGTAGTTGTATATTTGCACAAATAATGTTGTGTTAAAAGGAGATTAATAGACAAACATGTGTTCATGGTTAAAAAAGAGAAAAAACTGCTTCTTCTTACATTCGCTCTATCTGTTGTAACCAAGGACTGTGACATGTTGAATACTACAATTCACCACATGACATCATTCCTCAGGTAATTTTGTGAATACTAAATTCCATCATGAGTTAACTAGGACACTGCTTGAACACCTCAAATTAGCCATCGATTTAAAACAAACTTTACTTACAAGATGGGCTCCAATGCTTTAAACCTTAGTAAATATTGTACTTGTACTTGTGCCATAAAACAGAATAAATAGGAAGATGAAAAATAGAGAACTCATATTTTTTAATACGTGTCATTGTTATTCATCCAGTCTAATTTCATTAGCTCCACCTCTCATAAATACATAATGTTCAATCAATCAAGGGCAGGTAAGTGTAAATGCTCTGTATTTGGAAAACCATAAGGACAAAACACATGAAATTACTGTATTACAGTCTAAAATTATTTTAACATTTAAATTGGGTGTCAAATTGACATAATTCTGTAGTAAATATGTAAAGGTGAAATTAAGTTAAGACTTAAAAGCAACAGAAGCGATTGAAAAAGACCCAAAACACAGAATTAAGTGCTGACACTCATCCTTTGTTCTTATTCTTAGAAAATTACCGAAATTCCTCTTTATATAAAAAAGCCTTCAATTCATACAATATGAATCACATGTTAGTGAGCCTGTTACTTTACCAAAAAAAAACATGATAAAGTTTACTCAAAAAAATATATTTTCTTTGGCTAAACCTGATGGCAAAAAAGTTCCTAGATTTACACTGTACCTTGAATCACTCTTTCACGGTTGTATGAAGTTTCTCCACTGGAATAAAAAAAATATATTTTAACAGCTGGTCAACAAATTAAAATTGATGAACTCTTTGAAGTGATTATATCGCATTCAGCCAAAAGTAAAACAAAAGAACAATCAACACTTACTGTCTAACAATTGTAAAAGAGAAGTAAACCATTTGTGTTGAAAAAGTGCAGCTGTATCTTATCCAGTTATTTAAATAAAACTAAAACATTTCTGTTCTTCTCAGATTTGGGGAATATTTGTTTTCATGACGCAAAATTCTGAACCTCGAACCCGATCGATATAAAAGAGAGACTCGATATACTTTTTAAATTTTAAAATGTTCTTAGAGTTTATTTCAATACAAAGCAACACTTCAATACACATTTCAAAACTATAAAAATCATTTTTCTAGAAAGAATTTTACTTCCTAGAAAAATGTTAACTGAATCTGATGTTGGATGTTTTGTGTGTGTGTGTGTGAGGGAGGGTGTGTGTGTGTGTGTGAGTGAGGGAGAGGGTGTGTGTGTGTGGGTGAGAGAGAGAGGGTGTGTGTGTGTGTGTGTGTGTGTGTGTGTTGTGCATCCTTAAATTAAATGCATGCATGTGAATTCACAAAAATTCTATAGTGAACATTAAGACAATATGAAATAATCATTTCCTCCAAAAAATTCTATAACATGAAATGTACAACTGTTTAACGAATAAAATACAGCCACTCCTAACGATAAATTAAAAACCTACCAAAATGCTTTTGGGTTTTATCATGGACAACTCCATCTGTGCTTCTTTCAAAAAACAAAAAAAACAAAACCGGAACTCCGAAATTTTACATCTTGTGATTTGATCGTTTTGACTTCAACTCGATATTCAGATAAATAGACGACCGTCTTTTCAGTTAATAATTATAATTATTCCCATTTACATGTATATAATACCACTGCCAAAATGCACGAAAGTTTATATCTCTATAAGTTGATGTTACAAGGAATTCAACAACCTTGTTCACAGTAAGCAGGTATTTAAAAAAACATGTGCCACTATATCTTCTTTGCAAAAAATAACCTATCACCGTTTTTTTTAAAATATATACACATGTAGCTGCTTTGTTTCGCATACCTTTAAAAATCAAAGTACTCAGAAGTACAGAGAGCCGGGCTCATTTACAGAGTAGAATGGATTTTTTGCATGAATCACGTTTATATTTGATGAAAAAATTATTTTAAAACTATCAATATAAATGATAAGACACCGACAGTGAGTTTTTCAATCCTAATAACACGGTCCGATTTTGTCAGAATCAGAATTAATCTGGTACCGCAGCTGAATGTAAACAAACAGGCCAGTCTGGTTCCCTCTCCTGCTTTACGTCCTATGTGTAGAGAACTACGGTAACACTGATTATCAAAAATCCTTACGCTAATGAACTATGTTCTTTGACTAATGAAGTTTTCAAAGTCATTACTATTAACGTTTATTTTATATAGATAAAACTTCGTTTTATTTTTGTTGCACTATTTAGCATTTGTATTATCTCAAAAGCGGTTGAGAGTAAGAACTATATTTTTGCACGTAACTTTAAAATGGCGACTATGGGGTCAACATCCTGCCTTGAACAGGATCACATAAGCCGGCAATTGCTCTTTGAGCAATAAGCCCGGCTAAAAATGACTACCTTGATCAATACATTGGGCTCAGTGTTGCTGTGATTGTCAAAAGGTGATTCTCATTCCTCTTATATACACCCGATCCTACTTCGGGATTGTGTTCTATACCTATTCACAGATTTATTTTGTGTGGTTTTGATGAAATCGATCACTGTTCTTATTTTCACTTTTTTCAGCATTAGGCAACACTTCCCATTCACAACATTAAACAGCATTGGCACTTGTTTGTGCAAAAAGTACTTTGCTATTTGGGTAAAAATATTTAAAATATTAACAGAAACTTGTGCGTCCCAGGGATATTAAGTCAGTCGCGCGACTGCTATGAAAGCATCACCGGGAAACGGTGATGCTATGGCAACCGCGGTCACGTGCGTTTGAAAAAAAAAGTGAGTAGGCCTAATATAAACAACGTCGATTGACTTTGCTACATCCGGCACATAGTCTATCATTTATTTAGAAAAAAATGTTTCTCTGGAAAATTGATGATTTGAAAAGCTGCTAAAATCTACCTGGGAATTTACCATTCCGATGCTTGACGTCATGTGTGGAATAGACAGTTGATGTCATAATCTCACATTTCAAAAGATAACTGCAGTATTGTGACGTCACAATGGCAATGATTGATAACCTTTCAACTCTCCATGCAAGACCGCCTGGCGGTGTTGGAGACTTTGGAGACATGCCTACATCAAGCCAAGCAATGATTCTGAAAAACACACACCTGGACGAAAGATTTGCAATTTATCGCAAGTTGTCTGTCAGTAATCGCGCTTGTCCAGTAAGCAGTGTGGATCTTAATGACTTATTCAACGAGTCCTGTCGTGTTGTTGGCGAGAAGTTTCTAAAATGCTACCTTACGGGTTCAAAAGAAAGAGTACGCGATAAACTGGAGAAGGTATTGAAAGATAAAGGGCTAAAACCTCACTTTCAATATAACCCTGCGTCTGGGAACTTCAGCTGGAAATTTGATTTTGCTGAGCGACCTGATGCTGTTCAACCAACCAGGCCAAAAACCAGTATCCCAAAAGCTCACTCTCCAAGAGAGGACCAGGGCAAGGACACAAGGAGTAAGTCTGCTACCGTGACGAAATCCTATGATGAGGGGCGCAGGAGACTGGGAATATACACAGAACTGCCAGAAAATATCCAGTCTCTAGGGTTCCGGAGACCAAGTAAAAAGTCAATTAGAAAGCAGGCCAAGTCAGCACCTATTGTCTCGGAGCAGTGTAAAATTCATTTTGTACAGGAACCCGAAATAACAAAGTCTGACCCCGATATAAAAATTGTCATAACGAATAAAGAGAAAGGTATTGGAGCAGAACCACCAGAAAAGAACAGCGAACTAGAAAGGTTTGTAGGTTGACAAACATTGAGACCCGCGCAAAAATAACTTCTAAATTTTACATGATCGTGATATTTTCAATGGCAAATACCATTTTTGCTATATGGTTGTAAAAATTATACAAAGCAAATAATTAAGAAATAAACAAGCTTTTATACGTTAAAAAGTGATGCATCTTTTTAAAATATGTTCAAACCACTTAAGTATTCTTCTTCAAAAACTTTTTATTAGAGGATTACGACGTTCTTATACATTGTCTAAATAGTTAATTATAAGTGAAAAAGGGAATACAACCTTGAAAAAAAATGAATCAAATAAATGTTAAATTCAAAAATTATATTTTTCATTTTCTATGTTATGCGAGCCAAAGAACTATTTAAAATTTGAAATTATAATTGAGCTTTACCACCAACAAAACATTGGCGTCGGAAGCAAATTAAAAGTGTGTGGGGGCGGGCTTAGTGTAGGAAATTTTTTTACACCTCCAAAAGAAAACCTGACAAGCACAGAAAAATGTCCATTGTCCAAACACCAAAATCTTAGTTATTTCGTCGGGGGGGGGGGGGGGTT
>PRKT01000247.1:6041-83679 GCA_003671525.1 Saccostrea glomerata | reverse complement strand
GGGGGGGGCTAAACTTATGCAGCAATGTTCAATGTCTGTACTAAGTCTATGTTTGGATAAAAAGTGGGGAGAAGGCTAAGCCCACCTAGCCCCCCCCCTATCCGACGCCTATACTAAAGAGCAAGAGAGGAATTAAGATGGACAATGATCTGTTTTTGCATCTCATATATATGTCTTCATTATTTCGTTTTTGTTCGTTACTCGGTTTATGCTGTTACTTATAATATTGAAATTTTATTCTTATAATAACGACCAATTATAAATAAAAAAATGTTTTTTTTTTAAAAGAATAGATATTCTGATTTTGCAGTGGCGATGAGGAAGCGCCTGCGCAATACGAAGATCTCTGTCTTCCGGCGGTATATCTTAGAAAAAAGCCCGCAGAAAAACAACCCCTAGCAGTGTGTTTCAGCCTCAAAGACAATGAAAACATAACACACAAAGAGCTGAAAAACCATATAGAGGCTGAGATGGGGGTCAAGGTCATGCGTCTGCAGTATGAACCGCTTTCCGTGAGGTCAGGTGACCCCAGTGTTAATGGCCGCTGGTTAGCAACCATGAGAAACCTGTTCGAGGTTGACACTCTTTTACGAAAAGGCTTCTACATGAATGGTAATCACATGATAGTCAAACGATGGGACGATATTTGTGAGAAAGAGTATAGGAATTACAGGTACATGCAAGATATACACAACGAAAGGGAGAGATTGAATTTACCTTTATCCAAATCTTCACGAAAATTCTTCAAAGGAGGTAAATGATAAAAAAAGAGCGACAGTTTCATAATTGTGAGTTATTAAGCTGATTGTATATTATTGTTCCTAACTGTTTCTGTTGCTTATGTTCGTGTAGTTTGTTTTTAGTGTGAAAAAAGAGCACTTGTTCATTAAATTAATTTTGTTAATGTTATAAAACAATGATTGAATAGTAAAGAATCTGATAAAATCGTTTATTTTGTTATAAGGAAAAAATTATGTCTGGTCATATTTCATCAGAGACATAAATTTAAGTCAGTTTTAATATTAAACTGAAATTTAAAGTTACATTAAAAGTCACCTGAAAAGTTAATAATCTGAATGTTATGTCTGTGATTTCAGCAACCTTGTTTTATAATTATACCAAGTAAGGATTTGTATATTCCTAAATTCTTTCCATGCATGTATTATGTAAACATATATATTATACCCGTCACAAAAGATAATCATTAAAGCCTAACATGTATTTTTCTTTCCAAGTCAACGTCCATATTTTTATTTACTTTGACAACATATCGCATTCCCGTATTTTCTGAAATAGTACACTTTCTCCTAATTTTCCCCCATCCCCAAGAAAACTGTAATATATGATTATATAATTTTTGAATGAAATAGTTTAAAGAAAATAAATAAATCCTTTTAAAATTCTTTTATTTGTCCCATTGTACCGAAGCAGAGACATAATATACAGTATATTTATGTCTCTGACGAAAGATAATCACCCTTCCCATATGTTTCACTAAATCCTCGATTTCTCTTTTGTAAATTGGCTTCTTGACTTTTCCCTGGACTTCTACTTTTGATGTAAGAACAGAGAAATATACCGTAGGACTACATGTACATATTTTATTTATGTAGTGAAAAGATATTACATGTAAGCATGCTGTGTACATTGATGATCCAAACATTTATATGGAGTTTTGGGGAGTCAATATTAATATTGAATTGAAAGTTACATTAAAAACTCATGGTAAAAAGTCCATAAGAATGTAAAAATAGACATGGCGCTGCATTGCTTGCAAAGTGTTCTGAAAGACAACATTGTATCTTGTGCATTCACGGAAGAACAAAAAGTGGTTCGAAGTTGTATCAGATGAAATTACCATGGATGCAATATCTATCTGAATTATAAATGAACCAAAAATACGGAAGAGTTCCCAACACACCTGAAGGAAGGTAAGACCTCGGGCATTATTAATGCACCTAACTGTAATAAATGAGAGTATTCGTTACCTAGGGGATTAATTACATCACGAGTAACAGTTACTACCAAAGCTAAGGAATGAGCAGTGAATTTTCAGAAGCTCAGGGAGAGCATTCTCTTTTCATTAAGATTCTTTGTTGAGTAAAGAAACAAATCTAGCGTTGAAGGTAAGACATCATGAACTCCATTAATTTAACAACATTTTCTTCTGTCATGTTAACAATGATGCATTTAAAATACATAATATTTGCATAATAGATTTATAGTGAATTTGCGTTATTTTGTTTTATTATCATTTATTTTTTCCATTTATTTATTACTAGCTATATGTATATACATGTATAATTATTTCTTGATTTGAATATGACTTTGTAGCTCACCTGAGCCGAGGGCTCAAGTGAGCTTTTCTAATCAAAAAGTGTCCGTTGTCTGTCGTCGCCATTGTTGTCGTTGTAGTAAACTTTTTCACATTTTCGTCTTCCTCTCAAGAACCAGTGGGCCAATTTCAACTAAACTTACCACAATGTATCCTTGGGTAAAAGGGGATTCAAGTTAGTTCAAATGAATAAGTGATTGATTAATGGCATCTTTTAAAAATCTTCTGCTCAAGAATCTGTAGGCCAGGAAAAATGAAACTTTTGTGGAAGAATCTTCTTGTAGTGTAGATTCAAATTTGTTCAAATCATGACCCCCGGGGGTAGTTGGGGCCAGAATGGGGTATCAAAGTTTAACAAAGGAATATATATGCAAAATCTTTAAAAATCTTCTTCTAAAGAATTAGTGGGCCAGGAAAGAGGAAACTCATGAATAAGCATCCTCTGGTAGTGGAGGTTCATGTTTGTTCAAATCATGACTCCGCTTCCCTCCTCTCTCTCTCTATTGGAAAATGATTCGGACGTTTGTGCGTACAAACGTACGCGGGGCCACAATGGGGTTTCAAATTTTTAACATAATAATACATAGGAAAAATCTTTAAAAATCGTCTTATCGAACCATGGGGGCAGGAAAAATGAAACTCATATAGAAGCATCCTCTGGTAGTGAAGATTCAAGTTTGTTCAAATCATTACCCCCGGGCTAAGGGTGGGGCAACAATGGGATTTCACAGATTAACATTGGAAAAATCTTTAATAATATTTATCAAAGACAGCAAAGCCGTGAATAGTTACAGTATATATAGAAGCATCCTCTGAAAGTTTATTCAAATAATGATCCTCGGGGGTAGGGCACACAATGGGGGATCAAAGTTTAACATAGGAATAAATAGGAAAGATCTTATCAAGAACAGCAAAGCTAGGATTTGTTATAGTTATATCTATAGGTAGAGTTGGACCAAAATGGGGAGTTTTACATTGGAATAAATGGGAAAATCAGTAAAATTCTTTACGAAGCCATGATTGATCATCAGTTGAAAAACATCATTAAAGTGGATCTGACATAATAAACAACAAAACCATTTTGTGTCATATTAAGGTAGGATTCTTCTCACATTTCTTGTATTTAAAAATTAATGACATTTTCACAGAATCAAGAGGATAATGTCACTAAGTATTGGTATCACTGTGATTAAATTTGACCGTTTGACATGACATGAAAGAATAAAAAAATTACTGTTTCCAATCATGCAACACCTACTTGTAATTCAAAAGGTTGAATGTTTTTCTTTTTGCATAAAAAGATACTACAATATAGGGTCTATACGATGATATTACCAAATTGACATGGATAATTTAATTAAATGGATATTTGCTCATCCGAATTTCCTCTACTTTTGTTAAATTTTTAGGATTCATTAGTTATTTCTAAATGCTTCCTATATTTAACTTTTCCAATTTTCACATATAGTAAAGTTGTCACATAAAGGTACAAAATGATACAAAAACTAAAAGTTTTGATCTTTTACTAAGAAAGAAATAACACTTTTTACGGATTTTTGGCTCAAATCTGTACTTAGATTTGAAGCATTTCAAGGCCAACATAGTTCTAGTATGTGTAAAAAATCTTATTTATTTTATATATTTTGAAGCTTTAGTCCCTTATTAATTTAACTTACATTCGAAAATTTTGTCTAGTCTTTGATTGCGTTAAAATTATAACTAAATTCAATGTTCTATAATAATTTTTAGAGGCAGAAAAGAAGATATTTTCATACGCCACCATTCCGCCAAAAATATAGCCCCTGCTAGTTTTCAAATGCAGTTTACCATTTCTATTTAAAGTTGTATAATTGTGATGAGGAAAGAAAAATATAGTCTTTTAAATCTCTTACATCTAAATATAGAAGACATATCAACAAACGTACTTTGAATATTCCATCTAGTCAGAATCCAGAGGAGAATCCTACCTTAATTCAAAAAACATTTCTAGTAAGTGTAGATTTAGGTTTTCCATCCTCTTCTTCCTCGAGCCCACTTATATAATATATTTAATCTTTTCAATACTGAACTGATTTTTGCTTTTACCTAGCTTGTTGCTCAAGTGAGCGATGTGTCCCCTGGGCCCCTTGTTATGATGACGATATTGGGATGCCACCCTTTTATCACAGGCACTCCCCATCTTAATTGTTAAAAAATAAATTATCTACTTTACTACAAACGTGGCAGAGGATTTTTTATTTTTTTTTTAAAACAATTAAGATGGGAGTGCCTAGCTTTTTACGTCATCATTAGAAACAACAAGTCGTAAAATTATATGGTATCCAATCCCAATAACTGATAATGAGAAATTGTCGGTTTAAAAAAAACGAAAACAGAGTGACCATAGCTTGCACAGAAGGGAAAGGGGTATTTCATTTTGAAACCTTATAGAAAATAGTACTTTATTTGAATCCTTTTACAATTTACATCAAGGTGTAAGTAAGAATTAGATTCGGACAAACGAAGCACCATTTTCACACTCAAAATAATATTTACAAAGTATTAATACTAAAGTACACACTGAGCCAAGTCATAATGTATACTTTATACCAATCTGTCGTTTTGAATTAACAGTTACAAACTATATGGAGATATAAACATCTGACATGAAGAAATCCAAATCAGTCTGTCGACCACCTTTTCTATCACCGGAAGCTGTGTGCTTTGACCTCATTGGTGCAAATGTTGATCACATGACCGTTCTTCACGAACTAAAGAAACTGACAAAAATTTACAAAGGAACAAGTGTCGTGTCTATTCAATTCATACCAATGAGTAAGCGGTGGAAAATTATTATGGATTCACCAGAATCACGAAATCGTCTTTCATCCTCCTCTATAAATATAAACGGACACTCCGTTACCTTGCGTCGCTATGACGACGTAGTCATGGGAGACTATAAGAAGTATGTGCGAAAACATGGACTTATTTCAATGGCAAACAAATAAATAATGACATTGTAAAACATGTGTTAATGGTGTATTTGAAGACATAGCAAGCTTGGAATCCATGCACCTTTACTTAACAGTGAGGGTAAATTTTCTCTTGGTTACTTTGGGAAATACTTCTACAATGTACATGCAATCATAAAGATATGAATGGATGGAAGATATCTTCGACAAACTCACCTTTGCTTATTATTTGATATATTGGATTACATCATGTGTCATTTATAAGAGGAATTATGCAGTTTGTAAACATTTATTAAAAACTTTAAAATATCACAGCTTTGATAATCATTTGAACATGTGCACCATTTTTGTTTTGTAAAAATATAATTTACTAAGTATATGAAAAGTGTAAACATTTGTAAATTAAATGCAATTCTTCCCTAAGTTTCTTAATAAACTATACAAGCATTGGGTTTTAAGATTAACTATCTACAGATTTAAGCAATATAAATATCATATACATTCCACCACTCCTTTTCATTTCATTAAATGTAAAAATACTCTGATGTATAAATATATTATATACCGTATGTACATATGTACTGATATACTCACACTACGATCTTTGATTTAATTTAAATCTCAAAAAATAAATATATAGCTGAATATTATTCCTAACATGTGTAGATCTATGGCAGTACAGCGATAGATATGGGCTACTTTTTATCATTAAACATGAAAGACTAAACTTTAAAAGTATAAACTAAAGATTGATGGAATAGTTTTGAAATTTATGCCTTTGTGCAGATTTTCCCATCAGACAGAGTCATGCAGTCAGTTTGAAGCACGTTATTTTCCTTCGACTTCTAGGCGATTGTTTCAATATCTCCTACAAAAGAAAATAAAATAACGCTAGCAGAACATTCAATTCTTCATAAGTAAATATCAAAAATTACATTGAAATAAATTTTATTAAAATTAATTATCTGAAATTTAATAATTCAGTAAAAAAAAGACCAAACACGCACTTGCTAACTGTCTGTACTTGCAAACTCTCAATTTTTCTGACAATATCGGCAGCGTCGCTTCGTCGCCGACAGACTTTTGCCATCTTTGGAGGCTGGAGAAACATTTCTGTTGTATCGATGGCGCTGATTGGTCAATTTCATTTACGTCGTCGTTAGAAACACCAAGTCGTGAAGCTATGGTCTTCCATCCTTTCACTGCTTCTGGGTTTTGAGCAACTTTAACGAAAGCCCTCCTAAGGTAGCTATCTATTAAATAGGAAGTATCATTAAGGCCTAAATAACTTACAGGAGTAAATAATAAAAAAAAATATACGGTTTCATTAACTTGAGAAATCTGAACACACCTCTAAATGCTAGCGCTCGTCTTCGCCTAAATTCCTCATCTCGATCTCGAAGTTCTGCAGATAAATCCCCTCTTCCGCAAGCGTTCAAAGCTTGAGCCAGTATCTCCAGCTGAAATTGCGATAAATATATAATGATGACGATATTTTAAATAAGTTGTACAGACGTAAGCAAAGTGAGAAAGGAGATGTACCTTATTTAAACATCGAGGGACTCTTTTGGCCCAGGTTACCAACATGTCATATCGGATTTTCTTGGGATCTGGGTTTTGATTGTTCTGTCGTAAAATGGCCTGGATACGGACAGACTTCAGACAAAGGTACTGTGCCAGTTTCTTCCACTCGTCTCCCAATTCACCAGCCACAAACTGCAGAACATCCTCCTTGTTGGGTCCTAGAAAAAAAGTAAAGTGTTTAAGTTCACGAGAAGTTGTTCCATTGTTTAATGTTGAATAGATTTATCCAAAATTCAATCAAGTCTTAAAATGTAGTACTAGAATGATTTATCGAGTCATTTTTTAAAAAATATTTTTTTTATATCTACAATGCTATTAAGTAATGGAGAAAGACCACTGTATTTGAACAATATCTTCAAGTATTGTTAAAAAATTATTTTTTATAAAACTAGTAATAGCAAGTAGGAACGGGTTAATCTTTGAATATAAGAATTATGTTTGGATATACCTATTGAAAAAATTAATATCAGCTTTCAAATGATATATGTATTTTCTTAGGTGGATGCATAAAAATATTGAAGAAACTGTGGAAATAACCGACAGCAATTGTTATTGTACATACCCTCAGCGCTGACCCTTATTGGAGCAGTGGCCAGTGGTTTGGGTGGTTCCGGTTCAGGCTATTAATGATTAAAAAAGAACGGAATTGCAAATGAAAGGAATAATTGTAAGTACACATAACTATCAGTAAATTGAAACATTGATATATTCCTGTTTTAGATTTGCAATGTTATACTTTTGGCATTCAGCTGAAATAGTTCTTATTGCTCAAATTGTATATTTCTTTAGCTCCATTGCTAAAACCTCTAGAAACAGGACGCAATGCAACACATAGAATTAGACAAATTTTTAACCTTAGGAATGTTGATCAGAAGTTCTGTCAGTAGAACATCCTCCTCCACCCACTCCATAGCACCAGGTTTCTGTGGTGCCTTGGCTTTATCTGCGGCCACCACCGGTCTCTGGACCATGACCGTGGTAAAAACTTGCGCAAATCCGCGGTAGAAAGGAAAACTCTTCTGGGCAAATTTATCAATCTCTTCCACACTAAACTCTTTTCTTCCACGAATGAAAGTGTTGAATACCATTTTGATCTCGTCTTCATTATCACACTGAATGTTTCCTCTGAACCCCACCGTTAATATTTGTCCCTCTTTGACTATAATGTCCTTGCTTGGTGGTGGTCCCTCGTCAAATCCCTCTTCTCCCAGCTTCTTTAAGATTTTGTCTGTTTTGCTCGCTGGACAGCACATCATGACTATTTCATTAGGGTCATCGCTCCTCTGACGTAATATAACGTGCATTGTTCTATGATGAATCGCCCTTTCTACGTGATTTGCTATTTTCTCTATAGATAATGGAGATACTCCTTGCTTGGTTTTCACAAGAATAAACCTAGCAAATAGAACGGTAACAGCTGAACAAACTTTTTATCTTTCAAATAAGTAAGACGGATTTTACTGACAAGTGAACAGTTTTGATATTAACCTATTAAATTTTTACATTAATAATGTTTTTAAGTGAATAAAGATCTACATGTATTTCACCTGTCATGAGGCTCTTTAATATCAAAAGTGACAATATCTTTATTTTTAGGCTGGACAAGGTTAACTTTCGGCAGCACCATCCAAGGACCTTTGTCATCGCGAACAAGTAAGTGACTTTCTTCTTCTGGTTCATCTGCAATAACACAAGTCAATTGTGAGAAAGGTAAGAGACCGTTTTATTTTGATAAAATATGGAAGAAAATGGAGAATAGGATTAGAAAATATGCGCATGGCTCAAGATGAGAAATACAATAAAAATTCAATCTCAATCATAACAACATTTCTTTGATGCTTAGCTTTAATGTTTTTTTTTTGTAAATTCTCAACAATTTGGAAGTCTCTCAGACATTAAAATTATTAGTTAATTAAATTGCATGCACACATGAAATAGGGTAAATGATCGTTTCTTTATATCATAATAGCATACAAGTTAAAATAATACCATATAAGTTAAAATTTGCTACAAATTTTGAATGTCTTCAAAATATGCTTAAAAACAATACATGGAGCAAGGACCCATTATATATCCAGAGAGTACATTTTGTAGTACAAAAAATTTGCATCTTTGAGAGGTCAAGTTATTGAAATTTAAAGGTATATCAGGAGCAAATACATGTACTTGTAATGACTATGAAAAATCTCTTTTGCCATGACAATTTCCGGGGAAAAAATCGTCATTATTGCAAAACTCTGAATAAAAACAAACAGCCTTTAAATAGTAAGCTCAATTTTTGACATTGGAAAATATTATTACTTAGCAAACCCTTATTTGCATATCGTCTTTATATAATCTCTATGTCAATTTTTGGTCAAAACTGACAAAAACTCGATGTGCACAATGTTAAACTACTAATGCTACTTCATGTAAATCATAAATAAATATGTAATAGAGCCAATAAACAGTGACCAATCTCATAATGCATAAAAACTAAAACCAGAATAAAGAAAACTTCAGAAGTTGCATCGTTTTGGACGAGAGATATATTAATTAGTTTGCATTAAAGATGCTAATTAATTTTCAAAAAGAGAGAAATCAAAGGAATCCTCTGTTACCTTCTTTGGGAGTAAAACCCATGCTTGATACTGGTCGTGCGGGCGCCTGCTCCCGTTGGTCCATTTTCTCTCTATTCAGTGATCCTGGAGCCACGCTCTGTGGGCGTTTCTGTTTGACAGTATTCGGTGGAAGAGGCAGTGTCAAGGTCAAAGGTTTAGCAAACTTCCGGTTTGGTATTTGGAATCTTAGTATTGGACTAGAGGAGAGAAGGCTGCCACATTCGGTAGGGTATCGTTTATTGAGATCTGTTACGGTGTTGACATCCAGTGTTTGTACCTACATTGGTTATCAGAATTACCGTGTAAGCAAAAAATTCGATGGAAATCTGAGCAACATAATAAAGGTTATCATTCTTGCTAAAATTTATTAACAAGAAACCAACATTGACTTTCTTTGAATGAAAATTAAATCTAAATTGAAAAATGTATTTTACACATTCCAAAGTCATTATTGCAATAACTTAAACAAAGAAGTATAGTATCGAATTATATTTGTTAATTAGAAAAAATGTCAAAGTGAAAAAAATGTGATAATAGGAACGGCGAACAGTATAGTAGAATATATAATCAAAGAGTGTAGAAAACACAACCCCCTGAAAATTTCAGAGGAAAAGGATCAGGTGTCTCGGAAGAATAAGCATTCCCTTTTGCTCGATCACACCTGCCGTGAGCCTAATGTAAAGGCCAGGTAAAGGAAATAGCCATAGTCAAATTCAGAAAAAAAACCAAATGTCTAACGAGACAAATTAATAAAGATACATTAGGTACACCCAAATCATTATCGGGTGTTAAATTTGGAATCCTTTATATTTAAATCTGATTTACTTGCTTATTACAAGGAAATCTAACATAATTTCTCATATGGGTGAATCATAGTTTAAGAGATGGCTATGACCAGTATTAAAAATATGACATTTTTAAGGTATGAAAATTCATGTGTTTTGAGTATAAAAAAATGGTTAAGCAGCGTTATCTGATTGAAATTTAGAAAAAAAAAACCAGTAATCTTTCACAAGCTTTTGGTTAAAAGGATTATGCATATAAGACCCTGGAGTTTTGTACCTCACTGGTAAAGCAAACGTTGTTTTTGAATGTTCCTGGTTTACAGGTGAAAGTAATGCGAGCGTCAACAGTGGAATTAACTTTGTTTCCTCTTCTCATGAATGTAAGCGTGTCCTTCTTAAGTCTTAGTACTACAGCAAATACCCCAAATCTTCGCGTCCTTATCTCTACGAACTTTAATTCCTGCAAATGCAAAATAAACGGATTTATCTTATAAATTCTAAAGATAAGCCACTTTTTAAAAAAAATCTTTAAAAAGGACGGGCGATATTAGAATTTAAATAATAATAAAAAAAATGCAGATAACCCCCTCTCCTCAATCCTAAGATCAAGTTTAAAATCTTTCCTCCTGAAAAGAATAGTAAAAATAAAACTTACGCGAATGTCTTCTATAATGACGTCATTTGTTGGGAGTTCCGCCCACCTTCCATTCGGTTGCAGCTGTTTGATAACTGGTTCTCTACCGGGAATGTTTCTCTGTAGACAATGAGGTATTGCAACAGCAACTGGCTCTTCAAACTGAAAAGAGATAATCACTCTCACGATTAAAAGTTAAGAATTTTAATCTTCATTTTACACAATTGCTTGAGAATCTTTTAAACCTGTCCGACGAAAAAAAAACTGACCTGAAATTTTTTCTCGGGGTCTGTTGATTTGATTAATATGATGTTGCTTATTAATTCCTCATTCTCTACCAGGGTCAGAGTACCAGACAATTGATCGACAGCTGTTACAGTTACGTCATCACGCGTCATACTGCCTTCTATTGCCCGAATTACACACCCAGGTACCCCTTGATCAAGGTTAGCAGACTCAATACTATAACTATAAAGAGTAAAAACAATTTACTAAAACTTATCATGAACTGGACAATTCTAATATGGTAATGAAAACTTCATCATGATTAAAAAGCGCAAGACACGTGGTTTTTTTTATTTAAAAAAAAAGTGTATCAGAACGCTTTATTTTGCTTATTCAATTCAATTTTACCCAACAGTAATCTGATTAACTTTCTTACATATATCTCGGCCAATTTTTCGGATTCTTTCTTGCCTCTTCCTTTCTCGCCTTTTCTTCAAGGAATTGTCGTTTTTCATCTTCAAATGAAGTTCCCTTCTTTTCAGCTTCTTCTTGAAGTCTCTTGTTTTCCTCTTCTTGACGAAGTCGCTCTTCTTCAGCCTTCTTCTGAGCTCTTTCTTCAGCCCTTTTTCTCGCTTCTTCTTCAGCTTTACGCTTTTCAACAGCAGCTTTTTCGGCTTCTTCCATATCTCTCCTGGCATTCTATATTAAATAAAAACTGATTTGTTGAATATCTTCAAAATAAAAAAAAGATTGATTGTTGTTTTCTGTTCCGAATTAGAATGTTTAATCCTATAGAGATGCAAACATGTATCGGTATTTAAGAGCTTCTGATTTAGACTTATACTTCGCTTCAGCAAGGACCATTAAGCAATTAAGGTTTCTTTCCATGCCAACGCCAATTGTGACACGGAAGCTCATTTTTAAGGTCTCATCCAAAAGATCCATGACTTCCACAACACATAATACAGCAAACAAGAATCGAACCAGGACCTCCCGAGCTCTCAGCGAAAGTCCTCCCAAAGGGTTACCATGACAGATGACAGAGGTTTTTTTTTTTGCATTTTTGCTGTTTTCGTATAAAATGTGTTAAAAAGTCCCAGAAGCTTGAGATACCCAGAAAATATTTGAGTTTTGGCACTTAATGAAAGGAATGCATGTAATATTCTAAAATCATCACTGTTTGTTTTTATACCTGTGCCGATTCCCAGGCTCTCATAGCGAAACCCTCGGCCTCTGCAGCTTCCGCCTCTACCTCAGCAGCGAATAAACTAGACTCTGTCACACCTACAGCTGCACGTGCAATAGCGGCACGTGCTTCTGCAGCCTTCGCCATCGCAGATTTCTCCACGGCTATTCGCTCTTCCTTCAATTTTTCTTTTTCTGTAAGAAAATGTTTAAATAATTATTTTTGAATGTATTATTCTACCTTTTTATTTTCAACAAAAATAACATAGACGATGTCCTGAAGGGATAAAATATGATTTCATGTAATTTTACACTTAATTAGAAATGCTACAATTTTTGTAGAAAAGCATTTGGACACCTTTGCATTTATAACTTCTTTTTGTGTGTGGTTTTCTTCGAATTAAATGGATTGACTTAAAGATATGTAACAAATATGTCAAAAATGTGTTTATACAATTTTGTATACTGTTTCAGTTCGAAAATCTCTGGGTTATCGGCGTATTCTCTGTACTCATGAACTGGTATTAACTATGGGTATGGCATAGTTAAGATTAAGGTAATTGCATTAAGATAGTATTTTATGTAATTTAATTATTGACTACAATGTATGAATTACGTCCCTACAATCAAATAAAATTTTATTTGCCCACAAAAATTGACCCCCACAAATTAAAATGATTCAACAGATACCTTTTATTCATATAAATTTTATTTCTAGATTCGAAGAGAGACTTTTTAAAAAAAAAGTTTATAAGTCTCATTTAATTATAATTATAACCTCGTAGTAAAGAATATCATCGTGTCATTTGATATAGATAAGTGAGACAGAAATTTCAAGAAAAAAGTCATAAAATCCACTTGTTAAACGTAACAGTAATTTCTAAAAATTTAATCTTTTTTATCACTGTCATTGATACAAATAACAGGCCAAAAGAAATGAGACCAGATATTGCACAAGTCATAATAAATAATCATATAAAGAGCAACTGTTTTGATATTTACTCGTTTCTAAGTGATCACGAAATGCAGACAATATTTGCAGTCAGATTTGAATTCGTCAACTCTTTATATTACTTATACGACACGAGAGCTTGATACAATTTATAAAACCAACCACTTCAATTTACGTAATTGTACTTGGGATAAGTAAAGAAAATATATGCAGCTTGTGTATGTCTTAAAATGAAATACAAGTTAATAAACTTGGTGTAAATTTTATTTGAGTATTTATTTGATTTATGTGTGTAAGATATCGATCTACTTCTTACATTGAAGTGTAGCATCAATTTCATTTTCAAAACATCAAAGATTGAGACATGTTTGGTCTGGTTCCACCTCGAGATGAAACTAAGTGCGTGTCAACAAACATTTAAAATAATTTTTATGTTCTGTGAGATTGATTAAAATGGATCTTCCACAGCGACAATTAATAATAGAGACCAATAATTTAATATATCTATCGGTAATTATCAGAACTGATAATGTCTTCACCAGTGGTTGATAAGGAATTCTAAATTTATCCAGATTTAAAGTATTCAATATATTTAATCAATGGCCCTCATTTTGTTCTATTTGAATGCTTGCTGTTAGTTTAAAGGTCTATTGAAATACCAGATATATCTAAATAAGGTGGGCAGAATGTATTACAATGCACTAGCTGTCAAGACAGGTATTTTTAAAAGTTGAAGCTATTGACTGATAAAAAAATCAACACCTAAATACACATAACATTGTGAAATCTTATAAAGAGACATTAATGCATTAAGCATTTAGCGCTAATCTTCAAAGCTTTGACTGTCAATTGTCTAAGTGTATTTAACCTCTCACAAAAAAGTATTATTCTCATATCACATTAATGTTAGGTAAATACAAACCTTCCAATCTCTCCTCAGGAGATTCCAACCAAACTGTTAGGTCTTCCATTCGAAACTTCTTCTGAATAAGTGAATTCATATTATCTCCTAGCATTCTCAAATCTTTCAAAGTTTTGTTGAGGTAATGAAACAGTTCTTCACTATATTTGAAAGCATCTTTTAAAGACTCAAAGTCGCCTCTGAACTTATCCAGATCATTTGTGAAATCTGAAAGAGACTGTGAATTTACTCTGTCTTGGTAGTTTGTTAAGAGTTCTTTTATATCATTCAACAGGTCTTTGAGACTTCCCTCAGTATCTTTGATGACTGTTACTGCATTGTCAATGTCAATATTACGTGTTATTTTTATAGGTACAGGCTCTGGAGTTTTCTCTCTTGGAGGTTCCTCCTCTTGAGGAAGTATCTCCGCTTCAACGGACTTCTTTTCCTCCTCAACCACAGGGTCTAATTTTTCACTTTCATCTACCTTTTCTTCGTTCTCATTTTCTCCTATATCATGGTCTGAGGGCTTTTCATTATCTTCATTTGTTTCTATCTCATTTTGGCCATCATCTTTTTCAACACCTTTTTCGCCTGAATGATTTTCATTTAATTCCTCTTTTTCTTTGTTTGTTTCATCGTCGGTGTCATTCTTACTTTCCTTTGTCTGCACAATTTCTTCAGATTTCAGATCATCAGCTTCATTATCAGTGTCATCAGTAGCACTGCGCTTAGGTACGTCATCAGCAAGTGCGATGTCGTCTGCTGATTTTTCAACTTCTGATTTATTTACTTCTGACTCCATACCTTCTGTCTTTATTTCTTGTTTAGGTGACGACTCAGCTATTGTTTCAAGAGGATCTACATCGGCTAATGTATCATCTTGCTTAGTGCTCGAACTTATGGAATTATCATTTTCAGCCTCAGATACAGTAGATTTCTTTGAACTCTCCTTCTTTTCTTCTCTTGAATTTTCACTTACAGACCCTTCTTTTCTGTTATCTCTCTCCTCTTCCTGAGTTGTCTGAATGTTGTTCACTTCTTCCACATGCTCACTCAAAGAACCTTCTTTTTTATCCTCTTCTTTTGTTTCAGGAGAAGCTGATGTGTCGTTCACTAATTCTTGATGCTCAGGTTCAGGTTGCTTTATTTCTTCTTGGATGTTTTCTTTTTTCTCAGATTGTTCAGGTAATTTTATAGAATCAACCACCTCACCAGCGTTACCATCTACTTCATCGGTTGGTTCAGTGGGTGGTTGGTGTTGTCCTGTTGTCAGGTATTCTGCTTTGACACCTGTTTCTTCTTTATCGATCTTATTTTTTTGTTCTGTTCTCTCTTCTTCGGATTCCTCTACTTTTGCACAAGGTTCACTTGTTTGAGAGGGATCGTCATAAAAATTATCTTTGTCTGGTGCACTTTCTTCCCGTACACTTTCCTGTGTGCTCTCTGTAGGATGTTCATGTGATTTTATATCGTTGTTTTCTATGTCGTGATTTTTGTCGGCAGCGTCGCTCGTTCCGTTGTCACTGGGAAGGTTGGTAAGAAAGGTATTAGGTTCTTCGATTTCTTTATCAGTTAATTGATCACATTCGTCTTTGTTAACTTGTAAAATTTCCACCTCTTCCTTATTATCTTTGTCACTTTTTGTTGAACTTTCGCCGTTGTCATTTACAATATCTGCAGAGCTTTCAGTCTGATTGAGTAAGTTTTCGTCACTTTCAGTTTTTTCGCTCTTAAATTCCTCGGTACTGTTTCCACCTAAGCTACCTGTTTGGTTAAGTCCATTGTTATCACTTTTATTCTGGTTTTCATTATTGTTTTGAGGCGCGACATTATCCTCGGTATTTAACTTTTGTGAATCAGAAAGCTGTGATAAAAGTTCACCATTAGACGAAACGTTTCTAGTGGATAATTCTTCCGAGTGACTTTTGTGTTCTTCGCTTTCATTTGTCACCGTATTCACGTTCTGATTGTCGCCATTAGATCCATTTTCGTTGCTATTTATTGACTTCAATGACTTATCAATATTATCATTTGGAGTTTGGTTCATATCTACCGAAGCGTTAGGTTCCTCTGTGGCCATTGAATGAAGTTTCTCTTGGTCTTGTCCATTTGACATTTCCAAGGGAACTTTTACACCTTTTCCAAATATTTAAACCAAGATGAATTCTACTTCTCTCTGGAAACACCTAGAGACTTAATGCATGTTAAGACTTCAATTTTCTCAAGTACAATGCTCAGAGACAATATTTTTACAGGAATGCATTTAACGAACGTTTAAATCCTTTTAAATATTGACCATGAATTTTAATTTCGCCGCATAAAGATTTACCGTGTATTTATCAAATAAACTTATCGAGAGAACAATGGCTTGGGATTAAGATATAATTTCTTTTCAGAAAACGTAGATTTAAAAGAGGGCTAAGAATCAGCATGGTTCTTTAAGTGTCGATTTGTGAAAGATTTCAGACAAACTGTTATAGACACTGATCTACACGTCATTTACAGATTAAAGTCGTAGATAAAGTAAGACAACTCCGAAAAAATCTTATCGTTTAATAAAAATAAGAAACACATAAAAGACCGCACATGCATTTTTTGATTGATGTGAAATTTGTTTTAATTTTTATCAATATTCATTGAAAGATAAATTGCAATGACTTCATTATGGATTGATTCTTTGGAAAATACGATTTATTTGCTTTACAATGGTTGAACTATTATCATAGGTCTATGTTACCAGACTCAGTTTTCGGGGCGGGGGAAATCGTTCTCTGGTTGATGGAGATAGAGTGCGATTTCCACAATGTCTAATTTCCCTTCGCTTATAAGACATGAACTTTGATTTTTGCTTATATATGACAATTAGCTTGTATATATCAATGCATTACGTCTTTTTTTTCGTTTTTTATTGATATTTTTTTCTTTGAAATGAGGTTAAAAAGATCACTTATATATTTCACTTGAATCAAACAATTATTTCTTTAAACATGATCTGAAATTGCCTTGTATATTTTCTTCTAGACCTTGAATTGAAAACAAATCATTCAGAATATTTTATTAGTTTATATCTTAGTTTTAAAAGTTATTTGAGATATTTTTGTATAAAATAACAACCAATTTTTAAGTGTCATCTAAAAACATGGAAAACTACGCTAAATTTGAAAACATTTTTGAAAATGATAATGATATTCATATGAAATATTCGAGAGAAAATTTCTTCGGCCGAAAATCCCACTAAAAACACTATGTACCCAACGTAAATTCTGGTTTTCACTCTTAAAAATGGTTTGAAAATACGTGCCTCTGGTCGTTTGAAATACTCAGTACAAATAAAAAATTCTTACTATGAAATATATGGAAATAACGAACAGTATTCAAGCTGTAAAAAATCCATTAAACAACACAAAATAGGAGAAGAGCAAGCACAGGCCTCCATTTATTTATTTTTATTTCAACATCTAGCCAAAATGTTAATACTGCGGTATTATACATTTAACTATATGAGGTAGGGGAAATCCTACTCTTAAAAAGGAAGTGGTGGGGAATGGCTCCGATGTGTGATCCTACTCATTAACACCTGTCATAAAGATTTTTATTCTCGTTTACTCTCGTTAACATCAAAAAAGTATAAGAAATTGAAAAATCAAAAATCTACTTGATGCATCGCAAAGGTCGTATTAGTGAGGTTTCCAAATTATTTTCACGATAATAGAAAGTATTATTTGGTTTTGAACATTTTGCCGTAAAGAAGTTCACAACAAAAACAAAGTCACAACCTAGTTAAAGGTGTGTCCAAAGCATGTGACAAATATCGTAACAGTCAGTGCACTTTTGATTCCAGCATGTGACGGCCTGTAAACATTTAAAACTGATTACAAGTTGTTTACACTCTCCTCGACCAAGAAACATCAGGCATGCTATCTGAATTATCTGTCCAAAAATACATTTCTATACATTAGAGTGACATTAACGTCAAAATGATAATTATTCGTTAAAATTAGTCAGCTATTTGTATATCATTGTCAGAGACTTTGTAAGTTTCTGAAAGGAAAGAAATTACTTAAACAAACAATTTTTAAAATTATAATCTGAATCTTTCTTCTTTCATAATTTTAACATAGTTAATATAACATTAATATCATCCTTGAATACTAGATGTGTTGCTTACAACGTTTACATTTTTAAAAAAGAAATTCATACTTTAATTTTCCTAAAGAAAAGAAGAAATGCTTTTAATTTTCCAAAGTAATAGTAGGTACAAAAAGTATAATTTACTTTTAGATTTTGCCTCAAGTTGTACTCTTCTTTGATAAACCAAGTGCATCACAAATATTCGCGAATAATGAATTGATAGGAATATGAATTGCTGATTGTAATACGTTGATTAACTTTTTAATCCGATATTTGATATTTGTTTCTTGTAACCGATCACTTTATATTTATTTATCAAAAAATGATACAAAAGATTTTGGTAAATATTCAAAATTGTTATTTAAGACAAATATACCCTTAGTTTTACGTTTCTCTTCGCTGAATCTTGAAAAATTGTTTTGAACGAAGCAAAAGAATTAGTGCCTAAATTTTAATAAATATTAAAAGTATAAAACAAATAAAAAAAATTATAAAAATTTATACTACGAATCACTTGACATTCTAAGTTTTCAACAATAAATTTTAAATGAAGGAGAAAAAGTACTTCAATTAAAAATTGATACATGATGTATTTTATTTTTCAAAATGAAGTAGATATTTGAAATAATTGTTAAGACAAATTAAGAGCTAATTTTTTCCCTCTCGCATCTGTAGATCAAGCATTCCTGTCATTTCTTTTTTTTTTTTTTTTTTGAGTAATCATACCTTTAGAAAGACTTGATATTTTTTTATTCAAATTTGCAATTTTCTTAATCTTAATTTTTTTTATTGTCGTTTAAGAAATATGTATTAAACTAATTCTTATTTCTCACGTTTTGCTATTTTCTTGTAAATAATTTTTTTTTTTACATGCATTCCATTTCAAATTAGAAGTTTTTAGTCATGATATTTTTAGTTCAAGTGATATTTTGAAACAGATGTTTTTGGCACAAATTCACATTTTTGTAGATGATGTGTTTCATATTATCTATTTTAGAAGAAGATAAGAGTATTCTCATTTAAGAAGAAAAAGCAGTATTTTTAAACTTGTTAAAGAGAAAGAAAACTTTATGTGAAAATAATACAATACAAGAAACAAGATTAAAACGCAAATGCACAAGCAAGGAATGATAACTGTCCAAAGTCTTCCAAACTAGTTTAAGGCAGGCGCATCCTCCTTGATCTAATTGATAAAGTTGAAGTTGAAGTAGAAACCGCGGCCTTGTATGATAATATTTGGAGGAGATGACGGTAATATTCAGCGAATGTCTGGACCACGTTTATAGGCCCCCAGTGGGTTACTCTCTGAAACATCTATTATTTTAAAAGATACATATGACAAAAAATGATCTTTCCCCTTAAAAACATTTTGCCCTTTCATATTTTAAGATTCAAAATTTTCATCCATTTTTCCATGAAATTTGGATTGAAAAATAGGTAATTGACCATTTTCCCTGTTTGATCCTCTGACCTGCAAAATAAACGGATATGGAAAAATTATAAAAGGCACCGACTCGGTGCTGTGAATATTTCACTTTCATACCGAGTAAAAAAATACGTCCTGAGTGTACAGTGAACAGTCAAAAAGGTAAGGGTGGTTTCTATTACAAGAATTCTCGAGAATGAATGCCTATCATTTCAATATTCCCTTACAGCTAAACAACCTCATTCTTTATAATTTCAAAAGGAGTGCATGTAAAAAAATCTTTTATTAATAAAAATAGCAAAGCGTTAGAAATAAGTATTAGTTTAATACGTTTTTCTTTAACGACATTAAAAAATTGTGAAAAATGCAAAAAGAATTAGAATAGGGAAGTATTTTATATAATACTCTTTAGTGTTTCTAAAGGCATGGCTTAATCAATTTTGAAAAAAAGAAATGACAAGAATAATTTATCTACAGATGCCAGAGGGACAGAAATCTTTAGTTAAAGAAATCAACTTACCTTTGCCACAGCAAAAAGATTTTAACGAAACTGTCTTCCCTCTTATCCTCTCTCCAAACGACACCTGTGAAAACCAAACAAGCTTTGATTCAATTGCAAATGTTATTGAATGGGTACAAAAAGACAAAACTGTAATTGAAGACCAGCTTTTGAAATATGGAGCTATTCTTTTTAGAGGTTTTCCAATAAATTCTCCATCTAATTTCGACGTCTTCGTCAAGGCCTTTAAGTACGAACCTCTGCCGTATGTTGGTGGAGCGGCACCAAGAACCCAGGTAGTGGGGAATGTATTCACTGCAAACGAGGCTCCACCTGATGCTCTGATTCCCTTCCATCATGAAATGGCCCAAGTACCCACTTATCCTAACGTACTCTTTTTCTACTGCGATATTGCTCCTAAAGAAGGTGGAGAAACACCTCTTGTCCTGTCCCACCTGGTATACCGAAAAATGGTGGAACTCGAAAGTGACTTTGTAAAATCCTTAAAAGAAAAAGGAGTTATTTATACTCGAATTTTGTCAAGTGGTGACGATCCTACCTCTCCTATAGGCCGTGGATGGCAATCCACTTATGGTACAGAAGACAAAGTAGCAGCTGAAAAGAAAGCACTAGAACTTGTTGGGTCAGTGGAATGGTTAGAAGATGGATGTATGAAAACCGTGACCAAAGTTCTTCCAGCAATCCGTGATGATCCTCGAACTGGGAAGGAAATGTGGTTCAATTCCATCATTGCAGTATATCGAGGCTGGAAAGATTCTAGAAACTCTCCTGAAACTTCCATAACTTTTGGAGATGGCTCCCCCATGAATCCAAAAACAATGGATACTCTTGAGAATGTTCTTAACAACTTGGCTATTGACTTCCGCTGGCTGAAGGGTGACGTTGTAATGGTTGATAACAGGCAGGCTCTGCATGGGAGAAGGTCGTTCATTCCTCCTAGACGCATTTTGGCAGCGTTGTGTAAATAAATATTAGAACTTTGTAAAAACTGCTGTATACATTGTCATTTGAATTCTATCTTTTGTTCTTCTGTGAATTTGCACAAAATATTTATTTTTTACACAACAAACATGATATTTTCTTTATGAGCTATATATAAACTTTATATTAATTTTACTACGATTATTTTGTTTTATTTGTCTATGGAGGCATGATGTTTTAAATAAATTTGAAACGTTTTGCTGTTTCTTTTGGAAGATCTAGACAATCCTAGTTTTGTCCATCAAGGATTTTGCACACACAAAAATTACGATTTTCATTTTTTTCGCTATGCACGCTTCTGTACATTCAAAATACCCTTAACCTCTTTCATAAACGTTTTGGTCTATCATTACATATTCAGAAACTTTACATAATACATAAATGTTTCATACTAGAGCACAGTGGCCTTTATTGTTTTAATGCAGAAAAAAATAATGGTAAACGGAAAAGCAGTTTGCTTTTGTAAATTTCTGTGCTGATTTGAATATTGATATTGGTTTACGCCTCGTAATCATAGTTTTGTAAACATTTCTTATTTAGATACTCATGACTACGAAAGACGAATAGGGCCACATAAAAAAATATTTTTATCTCGTAATTACGAGATCTTTTCTCGTAATTACGAGATAATTATCTCGTTATTACGAGAAAAGATCTCGTAATAACGAGAAAAGATCTCGTTATTACGAGATAATTATCTCGTTATTACGAAAAAGATCTCCTTATTACGAGAAAAAATCTCGTTATTACGAGTTAATTATCTCGTTATAACGAGAAAAGATCTTGTAATTACGAGTTAATTATCTCGTTATTACGAGAAAAGATCTCCTTATTACGAGAAAAAATCTCGTTATTACGAGTTAATTATCTCGTTATTACGAGAAAAGATCTCGTAATATCGAGAAAAGATCTCGTTATTGCGAGTTAATTATCTCGAAATTACGAGAAAAGATCTCGTTATTACGAGAAAAGATCTATAAAAAATGGTGCGTTTCATTGTTCTTTTCTCGTTATTACGAGATCTTTTCTCGTAATAACGAGATGATTAACTCGTAATTACGAGATCTTTTCTCGTAATTACGAGATGATTAACTCGTTATAACGAGATCTTTTCTCGTTATTATGAGATCTTTTCTCGTAATAACGAGATTATTAACTCGTTATAACGATATCTTTTCTCGTAATAACGAGATCTTTTCTCGTAATAACGAGATAATTAACTCGTAATAACGAGATCTTTTCTCGTTATTTCGAGATAATTAACTCGTAATAACGAGATCTTTTCTCGTAATTACGAGATCTTTTCTCGTAATAACGAGATAATTATCTCGTAATAACGAGATCTTTTCTCGTTATAACGAGATCTTATCTCGTAATAACGAGATAATTATCTCGTAATAACGAGATCTTTTCTCGTAATTACGAGATCTTTTCTCGTAATAACGAGATAATTATCTCGTAATTACGAGAAATTATCTCGTTATTACGAGATAAAAATATTTTTTTATGTGGCCCTATTCGTCTTTCGTACATGACTCTATTGAACGAAAATACTGTAAATATAATCAAGGAAATATTTTAAAAGATTAAAGATTACAGACATACGCAATTGATACAGTTGACATTATCGAAACGACGTGGTTCACAGATTACATAAAAGGTGATGATTGAACTTATTTGATTATACATGTATGAGTTTGTAAACATTAAATTTTCTGGAGGCACATAAGAGAAGAGTGATACAGTACCTGGTGTAGATTGCTCATGTTGATGATAAAGACTTGTAGCAAAATAATAAATGAATTAATTAATGAACAGACAAATATAATAAATAAATAAAACAACAAAAAAATACACGTAAATAAATAAATCAACTGCAGCAACATCGAGTAGATAATTTTGTTTTCTTAAATCTACAAATAAAAAACCCCATAATAATTTAGAAAGAAATATTTTTCAAAGCATCTACGTCCAGGAAAAATCTGATAACCAAGTTATTAAAATGGTTGCGTTTAAATGAATACAAAATGTGAGTAGAAATAGAAAGAAAAAAGTTTTTGTTTGGTTAAGCATGCAAAATATTGATAATTCAGAGAAACGATTGCAAAATTCCATGACACCATCTTCGAACTTAAATTTTGAATGGTACCACAGTGCATTGTCCTTATTTGAATAACATGTATGTAAAGATATAATACATATCAGTAAAAGAGATAACGGCAAGACAAAGATACATTGATTGTATAAGTGCCCTTAGTTCACGTCCGTAAATATTTATAAGTGATACATACCTCAACTGAAATCGAAGATAAAGAATTTTATGTAAATATTACAAAAATAGTGTTATCTTGTGTTTTTTGTTTTTTTTTGGTTTTACTAATTCTGAATTTTAAAAAAGTTACGGACATTCATCGATAAAATAATTAACTAAAGCGAGAAAATACAATAAGGGGAATTTTAGATTGATTATACTCATTTAATGACTAAATCAATATATAATTACGAATAAAATAGCACGCAACATACGTTTTGAAAACTTTTTTGTCATTAGTTTATTTTAAAAATAAGCCTGAAAAAGATAAAATTATGAAATAAATGATCTCAATTGTCTCTGTAATCAGACATTAAAATCTTTTAAGGGTAGGATCACTACCTGCAGGTGCAAAGCTAATCAAATTAAAATAAATCACGTTAATCCGTTGGAGGTCATTGGTGATGCATGGGCAAGCAAAATTGTGTTGATTTATGGGGACTGAATTTCGTAGGTTCTACAAAACTGGATAATTGGATAACTCCATGAACAGATGTGTTGACAAAATAACTGTTCGTGGGTTTGTAAATGCTTGAATAAGTGTGACCTATAACATCCACGAATATTGCTCACACACGAACATTTATGATTCTATAATTAAAAAAATTAAATCTTTTTTGAGAATGGCATGATAACCGAATAAAATAACAAGTACCAAATCAAAAGTGGCACGAAATATACATGTAAGAACAGTTAGAGAAAGTAAGGAATGCAATATGTGAATGGGAGTTGTTTCGCTTTTTCTGTAGCATAAAATGAAATAACCTTTTCGGTATTGATATTATACTTCTTAATTACAAATTGGAAAAAGTTTTTTTTCTCTCGGGAAACATAGCATGGAATTAATAAATGATAAGAAAATAAATGAATAAACGTGGTAATAAAATACTGACTATGTACCAGTGCTGTTCAGTAAATAATGTTCTGAACTTTATGACATACAGCATATAAATCATATGATATTAAACTTGACTTTCTTTAATGATTGAATCTTTAATGAATCGAATAACAGTTTATGTGACCACTTTTCATCACATACTTTCATTATGAGAAGTTGGAAAACAAGGCCTATTCGATACATGGCATTAAAAATGAATGGTACAGAATCAGTAAAGTAGAGTGAAATTAAATGCTTCATTAAAATTGCTGTAAAACTTAATAAGAATCCAAGAGAAATATTCTTTGAAATATGTGAAATTTTCAGTAACCAATGTCTGGTTTATAGACTCCTGAGCAGGTGGATTTTAATGAACAAAAAAGATATAATGGGAATACAAAAATCGGTACCTCCTTGGCGAAAAGGACTTACAAAAACCAGTGTGCTGTTTGCCAAAATTCATCAAATTCTCACTGATGATGTTTGATTGACTTTTTAACACATAGCAAATTTTAAAGGCGTCATTTTGGGGAATCCACCACTTTAAATTTCTTCATGACAGTGTTCAAAACACACCCTGAAGAGTAAAAGATTTTAGGGATAAAGAGACCGTTAAAGTTTTGTCAAAACAACAAAATTCGCCAGATCTTTCACCCTTTGACTTGTTTCATTTTTCAAACTTAAAAAAAAACCTTTCAGAAAGAAGAAACAAGTCTTGGAAATCATGCGATCTGCCATATTCCAGTATACGAAGGGTCATACCCAAAATTGTGTTCTAAAAGAACCAGAATGGATAGAAATATTTCGGGCATATGTTTTAATTAAGGGAGATTATTTAAGTGAAATCGTTAAGAGTAAATCATTGAAAAGCGTTTTTTGTTTCTTTCCGAGCACCGAGGACTTTATTTATTGAACAACCCTCGTAAATAGTATTCAAGTTGCAAAAGACAAATGAAAAAATGCAAATGGAATTCAGGACAAACACAAATTTTTAAAACATTAGAAGTGAGATCGGGTGTCATCCCCTGCCGATGGTTACACCCGCTGTGTGCTTTTTCATGATAGCACAAACGGAAACATCTGTATTTTATGGAATGTTTTAATGCTTACTTTAAATCCGTCGATGAATTAAATATTTCTATGTTATTAATAACCTTGCTGAATTAAAATGTAGGTGAAAAAAATGTTTTGTAACAAAATACTCAAAATCTAGGAATGCAAATCTCTGTCTCCAACAATGCGTATTCTCTCTAAAGCCCCCATCAAACCGAACTTGTTTACAGACCAACAAATCACCTCGTTCTCATCATGTTCTTGATCATGCTTGAGCTAAGATGCCACTATCAAACTAAAACTTGTTCTTGGCCTTTGAATTTTAACGTCCATTCCGAGGCGGGACCTTACATTGTATGCATAGAATATATGGAGATAAGGAACAGTACGCAATATCAAAAGTCCATCAAAAAATACGGAATTGGAGCAGAGCAAACAAAAAAAATCAGAGGTGGGATCGAAAACCACATTGATATTGTCAAACAAACCTCAATTATTGTTAAAATCAACTTCAGAGAAATTATGTGACGTATAATCGGGGTTTTTTTTGTAAAATAATTTGGAAATGACCAATGACAATGAAAGCTAATTAACGAGTTCCATTTTTATTGAAAAAGCAACTGTCAATGATAGCATGGACTTTAATTTATTATAGGGAATGGTTTTGTATTAAGTTGAAAAGTCCAAAGTTTTCATGCTGTTGATTTTGGTAAATTTTTGTGATTTCACATTTTCAATAAAGTACTGGAATTTGAAAGTTAGATGACTTTTCGAATATAAATCTCATCATCACATTGATATACATGTATTCATGCTAGCATTAATGAGTTAGCACGTGAACTATAAAACATGATTTTCTGGGTAGAAGCAGTAATATGGAGCTGTTAGTTTGTCACGTTGCATTTAGTTCATTTATTTTGCAACATTTATACAAATTTAACCATTGATTGTCTTGCTTGATAGGGTAGATAAATTGTATGTAGACATTGTTATACTACATTTGATTAAACTGTATATTGTAGAAAGATAGCTGAAGGGTGCAGGAACATATCACATTAGGTATGCTAACCAAAATCTAAAATATGTCAATGTTGTGATTAAATTTATATGAGGTATTTGGAAATGAATTTACGTTTACAGTATATAACTGACTTTATAATAACTCTGGATAGGTTACACTAAAATTACTTCAACAAACGGTACAAGAATAGATTATTTCTTTCTTTTATGAACAAAGAATATATTTATAGAGGCTCCAAGCTCACTTTTCAAAACTTTTCTTGCAAATTTGACATTTGTTAACATAAATGTTACTCTCTCTTAAAGTACTGATAAAGTTCGAAGTCATCTTTCAATAAGTTTATTCTTCCATTTTGTATAACAGCCTTTGAAGGGTGCATATTATTTAAAGATAAAAGTTTGAGTTAATTCCTTTCATTTCCTTTTGAAATATCGAACAAAAGTTGTGTTTTTGAACTATGATATACGTAAATATACAGTAATAAAGAAAGCGTTGAAAAAATATTGAGTTTAAAACAAATTCAAAATTGTAATAAATGTTTAAATGCATACGCTGTGACTAATTTCAGTAATATATAATTAATGCATTAATATATTAATAGAACAATACACTGCTTTCTAGATCCATAGCAGATATTTTCAGCCGTCAAAACTTTGCTGCTATAAATAAGGAGCGCATGATAAACTGGTGAAAAATATCTTAAAATTAAAAGAAGAAGAAAATCTTAACAGTTTTTATTGAATTTCGTTCATTTACTCTGAATTTGAGGTAGATAAATTGCTTCTTGTCTATATAATTTCAAGAAGCTTTATAATTTACATGGATATTCTCTTCGAAATTTATTTTTTCATTTGTCTGAAACAAAAGCTATTTTAATTTTATTTTTTTAAATATGAAGTCCTTAGGAATAGACCGGCCTATCATTTATTATATACTGTTTTTGTTTGTGCACCTAAAAAATAATTAAAACAAATGTGTTACCAAGCCCGAGTGAATCTCATCAACCTGTCAGAAACATCCGGGTCTCCGCCATTGGCTGACGTAAGAAAATAGGAAACACAGCAGAGGGTTAGTTGTTGAATTGACAGAAATACTCCGAGTAAAAGATACCTTAGGTAGAACGAACATTCCTGACGATCATTCTAAATATGACGTTACAGCCTTTTCCGCCAAAACTATCTAGTTGCACCTTAATAGTAGACCTTCTTTTCGAAATTAATTACGGGCCAGTGTGGCTCTAAGGTCCCAGCAGGATTTAGAACAGTAACTGAATACAAACTAGCCGGGTTATTAGGATTGTGCTGTCATACTCAAAGCTGTCATACACATTTATTAAAATCCCAGATATCCTGAAACGTAATATATATAAAGTAAAAAAGGGAAATTTTTAATTATGAGTAATAATAACTCATTTGTTACTGTCTATTGCGTTTCTACAAAGAAACTTGATGCAGTGTTTAATGCTATATTCGCTTTGGCTTGTCAATCTTAATTAAAGGATGCTACAAAATCATGCACTCGATTCTCAAAAATAAAACCCATAAAATGTCGATATTTTTCTTTCTTTCTTGACGTCAAAATCAAAATAATTGGAAGATAATCCTTTACAAGGAAATAGAAAAGTAAATTATCAAAAGTATACAAAGTGTTAAAAGCTGCAGTGTTATTTTGCAGGATCAATAATTTTATGTAAAAAAACCTTGTGAAACTAACACTTTATTATGCTCATAACGAATCTTTTTATAGAAAACTGAGAGAGAGAGAGAGAGAGAGAGAGAGAGAGAGAGAGAGAGAGAGATGTCCAGTTATTTCACTCGACCTACATCTCATCCAATATGCATTTTTGTTTTACAAGAACCCCCTATATTTCCGAATTATTTAGCTATATGTACAAGTAAGTGTCTACATGTCTACATAATTACTAAGTACGTACATGTTTTAAGCAACCGATAGGAATATCCTTTGTTGATTTAGTTTTTTGTGTGTACAAATGTAAATTTCACGACACTAGAGTTCTAACAGGAGTGAGACGTTTCCATTGAATCGAATCTATTTCAACTTTGACTCACAAGATTTTTCTATTCTTCAAGTAGCTTTGATTCACTGTAATGAAAATTCCGAGTAAACAACATGGAAAATGGGTTGCTGCTATTGTTCCCTTATTACACAAAGGTATGAACAACCATCAACAAATAATCAGTCCTCTTGAAATTGAACGTATCAAATTCAGTCAAAGTTAATACTCATTATAAAACATGTGCAGCCTTAGCAAAAAATATGGGATCAGTTGTTCATTCAAATTATGGACCAGACATAAAACTTAATCATTATTTCCATTTATTACCATTAATAATGTGATGTAGTCTTAGGTGTTTGTCAAACCTTCTGATCACCTCATAAATTGGTTCTAAATGTATTCCTGATATTCTTTTTACCATTTTAATCTCCATCGTGACCAGTAACGTACGGTAGGTGTAACTGATCGACAGGGGATGGATACTCCTCTATAGCACCTGATCCCTTCTCTAGATGTATTTAGAGGTCCTTTTTGTCCTGCTTTCCACTAATTTACCTTGCTCTAATGGCCCCTAATGGACATTAAAAATTGATTACTGTTATCACCTGTTACAGCTAGTAATATGTCTTACAAATATTTGTAAATATATCCTCCATAAAATGTCCAGTATTAAAATTATCTTTTTTAAATTGCCTTATGAAGTAAAGTATTTATGAAAATATACACTTTTGAGGGTACGTCGTAAATCCAGGGAAAATGCAATACACTGATCCCAGAGAACATAATTTATAAACAAGATTATTCTAAATTCCATAGAAGTTTGGAAATGGTGAGTTAAGGGAAACTTATAGAAAACCGGTAACATTCTTTGTCGATTGCCTGAAGCTAAATATTTTCAGTATCTTCTACATTATTAAAGAAAAATTCAAAAAGGAACTGTCATCATACATTTGCTTGCATAAAAATGACCAACTGTGAAATAATGATTTGTAAATTTTTATAAAGGCGTTACTTTTTGCCCTTTGGTCATTTGACTATTTTTTTTAAAAATCATTTTTCGTTTTGATTTACGTGGATATTATTTATAATAATATAAATAGTATTTTTTCTATAATTCTTCTGAAATTTAATATGTATTTTGTGAAAAGCTAGGTTTGTGGACCTCCAAAACGCACAACCGAAAAACACGCCCGTAGTTTCTTCTTTTATCTAATGCGAATTTGCATTCTGTAAAGATAGCAAGCATTCCGTCTTTTTTAAACACTGAATTCGTGTACAAAATATTCCTGTCGTATGTGAGACAATTAGTAAAAAATATACAAAACAAGTTTAGTTGTATGTTATCTGTTTCTGGAAAATAAACAATTTAATGTTATATACAAAATGTAATTGAAAATTTTCTCAGAAATGTTTAAAGGGAGAAAAAAAACTGATTTGAGTATTCCAACTTGTTTAAGATTCGTGCAGCATTACTATTAAATCTGATGGTTCTCTTCGTTGTTAGGTAAACATTACACAATTTGGGGAAACAATTAACGCTTGCAAGACAAATACTGCGAAGCTGAAGTGAAAACATTTGCACGCCTAGGGGGTTCGAAGAGAATTGAAAACAGCCAGTTCTAATACTGGCATACATATGTTAAATTGCTTTTTCTAATAACTCTAAACATTTTCAAGTTTTTATATGCTTGTTTTGTTGCTCTGCCAAAATTCGTACGGGGATTATCTATTTCATTTTTCAATTACCCCGTGTCTGTGTTTATTGCTAATTCTTGATTGAGATCTTTCAAATCTAAAAAAAAGTACGTGTTTTGTTTCAGAACATCACTGAACGCATTTCTATGATTTATATCAGATAACTGACAGATTATTAAGACATGTATTTCCTGCTTTTGAGCAGAAGCATATTGGACTTATTGTACTTTCAATTTTTGGTTGATGTTTTCCAGTACAGAATAAAAAGAAAAGGAAATTGACAATATGACCTAAAAGGGACTTCCTTGCATGTTTGAAAATTGAACCAGCTATTCCTCACTCCTCAAACATTTCCAAAGTACATGTCACTACCTGATCCCACCTCTGATGTTTCAGAGGTTTTTTGTTTCCTCTGCTCATGTTTTGTATTGTTTTATAGACTTTTGAACCTGATCCTGATACTGTGAAATCACATATGTTCGTGGGGTTAAATTTTCTTGGTTTGAGTAAAAACTCTTGCTTTGTTGGGATTTGAATTCGTGGATGAAGAATTGTTGAGTAGTTATGTAGTTAATATTTTACATTTCGTGGTGGACATGAAGTCGTGGATCTCTTCATACCTCGAAAACAACGAAAATTAACCCCCACGAAAATTTGTGATTTCACAGTATTTCTATTTTGAATTTCAAAGATACACCAGGGATAATTACGCGATTTCTGGTCCTACAAATGCATTTTCTCATAGATGATGCACATTATTTGAAGGCTTTTTCATTTACCCATTCTTTGACAATAACCTTCGTGAAAGAAATAATCTAGCTTTAATGTGTTCTGCAAGTTTTCGTCAGCGCTTGTGCAAATGTAATGCAAAGCCTGTATTAAACAGCTTCCATTGTCTTTTATTCATTCCCTAGCACCCTTAAGCTACTAGTAGATGAAATTAGTGTGCTACATTCTCTCTACAGGAAATATTATTCGCTAAATTGGTGAGCCAATAAAACTATCAGTCTTTCTTTTCGGGAAACATTTTTATTGTAGTTTATTAGGGAGGCATACATCACTTTTTCTTATTCCTTGTGCACGTGCAGAGACACTTTTTATTATCATGGTTATCTTTTAGAAAAAAGATTTACAGTAAAGGTTATTTCTTTCTTTCCTCTAATACTCTCGATAATTATTTAAAACCTGTGTCTTATAAACCTGACAAATAAAATTTAAGCGTATTGGTTATTATGTCAGCTAAATCTTGGTAATGGCAACACTCTTATGCTTTACGATTGCTATCTGCAATAAAACAATTTTAATGAATTCCAATTCTAGGTTTATATTTAATCATGAATCAATAGTATTTGTGTTTTATTCAAGTTATCCTCTAATCATGAAAGTCAATTTACTTAATATTTTTGTGAAATTGCTTCTATTATGCCCTTGCAATGAATCAAACATCGGCTTTTATTTTCACATATTTACTTACAGTCTTATTAAAAAGGTAATATTGAATTAATAATAATATGCAAACAAATAAATACCCTTCGTCGTATAGAGTGTAATAGCCTATATCTTTAGTTTTCTCTTCTGCAAATAGTAAAAAAGTTTTTTAAAATGAAAGAAAACAGGAAAACTGTTAATGTAGCGTATAATTATTTGAAATTTGCACAATCGAATTGTTACATTTATTGGAGTTTGTGATGAAACTATTTTACATTGACCGGAAAAATCCAAGGTTCACTGTTGATTGGAAGGGTTATGTGACTACAGTGTATACCTTATTGTTGTTATAATAAATGAACTTCTCGTTTCAAATACCTGGTAGATTTTTCAATTTTTAAAAATCTTTGACAAACATGGCTGAAACTTTAACTCTATAACTGTATACTTCGGAATCATATATTTCATGGAGGTTCGATTTTCGTGGAATCCATTGGTACCTCTCACCAATGAATTAACAGTATTCAGGCATTTATAAATTAGGGTTTCTAACAAAGTCATATATCCATTTGATAAATCAATGTAAATTTGCAATGAGAATACAAGTGAAAAAATATGACAAAATGTTCGAGAAGCTAAACGTGAATAAAACTTCTCAAATAATCTGATCAAAATATCCATGAATTATACACAGCAAATTATTGTTCGATTGATCTCTCTATTGGTTTAGCTTCGTTCTCTTCATACCAGAAAACTAGTGTCGACTAGAAGTCGGTATAGTGTGATGCTTTATCCTGTATCGACAAGTCCACCAAATGATGTTTCACTATATGACAAGCATGATACGATATACAGAAATGAAGATTAACAGATTGACATTAAGTTGTCCTTGTGGACAAAATAAATCGCGTTTCTCAGAAAGCCTCTATGTCTACAGAGTTAATAGAGCATTTCTTTTTCTGGGGAGTCAGACTAAAGTGGGACCTGTCCAACACTTCTGAAACGTGACACCTTTAGCTTAACTTCATTTCCATGCTATGTCCAGATTAACTTGGCGAGAAACGATCATGAACACGCAGAGAGTGTCTCAGTCAGGACTTTTAATGCCAGTAAAACAAGGGATATGAAATTGTCAGTCTCGTTCCTTTACATAATGTACGTGTTTAATTCTTTTTCATCATAAGAAAAAGAGCCATCATATATAAATGCTGTAGGTATTTTAATGTATCAAAACTTGATAAAATACAATTTTTCAGGTTACAATTTTTTGTTGAAATTTTTCATCAAATTCGGTAGAATTTGGAAAAAAGTTCACGTACGAAAAAAATCATTTCTATTTGGCTTTCCTCAGAAAAACGTCGGTATAAATGAACATGAATTATAGAAATGTATCTAGTAGAAAAGAATAGGTTACATCCACTATCTATGAAATAAAATTTTCATAAAATCGTATCATATATATATATGAATATGGTATCCTTTTTTAACAAAGATTTGCTTATGAACTCCAAATCAAAACCTAAATCCGATATCAAATTATAGATGACTTTGGGTATAAATATCAATTCCTGATTATTTAGAAACATAAAAAAACATGAATCAGGGAAAAATGATAATTAATAAAAATCAACTTTCTATGAAGAAATCCAGAAACCTAGCAATGGTCTTTCATTAGAATTTGTTTAAAGATCAAAGCCAAATATCCTCTTCTTCACGCAATGTTTTTGCCTAAAGAATCGGCAAACCAGAGAAAATAATTACAAAGAACGTACAACCAAGACATTGAAGACACGAACATGCGTCCATAAATTTGCGCGATGGCGAACGTTTATTTGTGCACGCGATTTTCTATGTTCCTTTTTTCATTATTATGACATAAATGACTTGCAAATCCCCGAAAGTCACATTCACGAAAAGCAATGACTTGAAAAAGAAAAGTAAAATAGATTACAAGCTGGTGGAATTTAATAGTTTCTTACTTAGTCAAAATTGTTTAATGAACTTCGTGGAGTTTTCTTTGAAGTAGGTCAATAGCTGTGTTTTGATTTTATACAATATAAAATAAATTCCCAAAAAATTAACAAAAATAAATAAATTTTACATAATTTATTTATGCACATTTTTTAATCTTAAGATAAATTGTGATAAATAAAGTTCAAAACAATGATCATAAAACTTATTCCACCGGACATATTCAAATTAATCTTTTATTGTTCTTGTTTCTGTTGAATTCACCTTCTTTTAAATTTACTCACTATCGAGGGGGGTCAAACGATACTAAAGAAGGGCAAAAATGTTTACAGTTTGTATCAGATTCATTGTACGATTTTAGTAGGACTCTGTAATATTATATGAAGTTTCAACACTGACGAAACAAAATGAGATAAGATTAATAATTGAAAACACTGAAGGTTCTTTCTTGATGAGTTTGAGATCCGAGAACGGAAAATAATGCAAGAAATTAAAGAAATGAGAAGGTCTGTTTCTTAGGGTACGGAAAAAAATTATCTATATTAAATTCGCGATTTAAGCTTGTCCCCTCCTAGAATAATAAACAAAAGAACAAGTACAGAAGAGTAATTTCGATCATTGGTTTAATGTCATTCCTAATTCCCGACCACTCCGATAGATTTATAGCTGTGTTTCATTACGACAGGAGTCATATTTCTTCAATATTCTCTTCGAACAGACCGAAAAAATGTTAGACCGGAAATTGGATTGTTCAAGTGAGTTTGCAAAAGTTATCTGAGAAGAAATATATTTTGCAGTTTCTGGTGTCCTACAAACAGGGCCCGCCAAGATGCTCCAAGGCGTCCAAAAAATTCACCAAGTCACAATTTCCTGATTCTTCCTTATTATAGGAACAGAAGAAATGTATTTAGCTCAAATAAATTTGGGAAAATTTACGGACCACTTTAGGGAACAATAGACAAATCTTTGGCATGGTTAGGACTGGCTTGAAATATGTGAGAGCCATATTTTGGAAGATAGAAATTAAATTTGCTTTTTTATAGGAATAATTATTTCAATTTGTCTTTACAAAATACGCAGACAAGTTACGGTTGTCCTATACCAAATCGCAAAATACGTTACAATAAAATTGCTTCCCTCTTTCTAAGATGTAGTTTTCTTTTGCCTTGTTTCATGGAAATCGTTCAGTCATTAAGTTTTATATCTAGTTTAGTTCTATCTTACAAACAAGTTTTACATGTAGAATAAAAATAGAGTCTTATATCTTGTCTTTCTTCAGTGCGCTTCAGTCAAGTAAGCAAACTTGTCTTTTCATAAATGTATGACCTGTGTGACATGTTCTAAAGCATACACTGACCAAAGCTCTATTTTATAAATAAAACAAAAACAACTTCCCGAATAATAGCCTGTAATACTTTTTCTGACTACATTCGTCTGTTTGATTTCAAATTCTAAAATCAAGCCACAAATAAAGTTTTAAATGATTTAAAAAAAAACAAAGATTTGCTTAGTATCGTTACTTTCCTGAACAGAACTAACAAGGAATAAACGAATTAATAAAAAATTGTTGCCAATCCATTTTTGTCTGTTATAAAACTGCATCATTTTCACTATTCTTCTTTTTTAAAAAAGAATTCTATCTTTTTCAGGAAAATATTTAAAAATACATGTTTGCTTCTGAAATTCGAATGGTTGTCTATAATGGTTGAATAAATATATATTGAAGAAAGGATTTGTAAACATATACACTGTGGAAAAAATTTGAGCGTTGAATTTTATTCTTGAAACTTTTCTTTTACATGTTATTCTAAATGCTGTATATTTGAACACTCAGATTTAATGAAAAAGTCGGACAAAGAATGTTAATACATAACATATATTTATAGTTAAAAGAGCAACACACTCGATGATGTTCATTTTTCTACAAAGCAAACAGCTCCACTTGACTTACATTAAATGGATTGCTGAGATGTTCTGAGAAGAATCATAGGTATATCATAGTTTAGAAACTAGGTGTCACTCTTAATAAAGATTATCCCCTTTTTTTTTCTCTCTGTTATGTTTTTTTGTAAAGGCAAAGAAATGGTTTGACCTTTCTAATCATGATTTAAAAAATACATATTTCTTTCGTAAACAAAAGGATTATAATGACAAGTCATTTTCTGCTCTTAACTTTGATCGTTCAATGAATAACAATCACAGGTTTATTCTTAGAAGTTTGAATCAACAATAACAGATTAAACGAAATCCAAAGCGTTCCTTAAAATAAAATTTCTGACAAGATAGAGTCTTTGTTTATATTTTTTTTACCCAGTATATATTGATGGTTATCAGTGGGGAAAATATTTCATAAAACTATAATGTTGTGTGTTTAGAAATAAATCTCTAATGTTTATATTTGTATTTTCAGGCAGACTTCTATTTATCAACGTCAGATTCGAGAAGGGGATTTATGAATGGCCACACCGTCTCTAGTGTGTTTTATAAGTCTAGGGAGGGTTATTTGCAGTAGGCACATAAATCACTATGTTTACACATAAATAAGATCAAATGATAGGATCAGCTAGCTTCTAACTAATTGCAGCTTGTACAATTTAATAAATTAGTTCAATTTCACACAACTGTTTTTTGTTGATGTAAGCAATAGTTGAGTCAGGAATTAATATGAAAAAAGGAGTCATAAATTGTAAAAATGTATTTACATTGAACTAAAAAGAGAAATGTTTTACGTCTAAATACTTTAAAGCTCTTTAAATCAAACGTCATTTTTTGTCAATTTTTCAAATTTTGTATCCTCTACTTTGGTTGCAATTTGTTTATAAAAAATGAATATATTCTATTACCTATTGAGAAACCATTTATTTGATAATGAACAATTCTGATATAACATAAAAGTACATAATTATTATGGTCGTTATATGAAATGATTGTGATACCAAATGTGACCTTTAATCTGTCATCTACATTTTAAAGGTTTTGTTTTGTTATGTATTAAACTTGATTAACCTATGATACTTCCATTGCCCCTATGTTATAGGCATTTGTGTATAAATCCCCATACACCATGGTATAATTTCACATTGTTGCAGTTATACCATGGCTTCCATGGTATAATTTCTTTTCAATAATCCATGCTATAAAAATAAAGCAAATCAGGGTGTCTTTATTAATTAAAATTAACAAAATAAAGCAATTGTATTATGATAAACAAATTTATCTGAATTTGTTTACAGTCCAAACAAATGTAAGAATGCCTGTTCAAACATAGTTATTAATTTCCAAAATTAAATGTGAAACTACACTGATTAAATCCACTTTTCAACTGGTTCAGAATTGCTGTTGCCGACGTTTCAGTAGGACCCACATTACATTCAAATCAACACCGGGTTTTGGTAGACTTGGGCTCCGTCGAAATCGGATAAAACGGTCATCCTTTTCGTTCATAAAGTTCAGAGTATTTCCGTTTTCTCGCATGTGGCGCAGAATACCCGTTGTTAAGAGGTAGAGTGATTTAGGAGGGTAAAAATCCCCATCACGTTTCCTTACTTCAACTATGAACCTCGAGAGCCATCTGTTTATGTCATCCGCGGAAAAATGGTCCAAATTTGGAATATTTTCAAGTGCAGTATTTCGTGAAATGCGCCAATCATTAAACACACGAACTGACCATGCTGTACTTTTCTTAGTGTTGGCAGGGGTTGTCCCGGAGATAAGTTCATCCAAATCTTCGTCTTTGACTGGATTTCCGAATCTCAACGAATTCTCTGAAAGAGTACACGTATCCTGAATGGTAGTTACTTCCATGTTAGAATGGCTGGGTCCCGTTTCTCCACTCTCGGACTGATATCCAAGATCAAAAGTCATGTCCGCAAAATTAGATATCATGCACTCTGACTTTATGTAGTCCAGTTCTATACGATCGGCGATTTGACTTAATGTAAAGTTTTCATCGTCATCCCCAAGTTCATCGCCCAAAACTGGCAAAAGTTCCATGAAATCAAGATCGTCAACCTCCATCGTGTTTCTTAACTCAACTGTGCGCTTGACGCCAAATTTGAATCACGTGATCATTTGAAAGAGGTTCCCCATGAGGTTAAACTTTCGATAATTCTTAAATTTATCGCACTTTTTAAAAATATTTTCTCAAAAGTTCTATCAAAGTACAGAATATTTAGTGCTAAATATTATCTTTTAAATATTGTATTTAAAATAATAGAATTTATCACTTTTTTCTTATTGATTATAAATTCCCCATTTTCACCCCCTATTTTCTGACAATGGTTCCTTCTTTAATTAATGATGATGCAATTTTCCGAGAATCGTTTCTTCTTTAATTTGTGATGATGCAATACCTTGAATGAGGTTCCATAGGGATAATGCTTGAATAAAATTATATTACACTTAAATTAATACTAATAAACATGTTGTACCCATTTAAAATAAATTTAATATTTATATATCATAGGTTAAAACAGATAAACCATACATATTTTGACTGTTTTGTGGTGTATTGTAAATTATACCATGGTTTGGATTTCACGACCCTGGGTAACCTCACTCGACTTCGTCTCGTGAGGTTAAACCCAGGGTCGTGAAATCCAAACCATGGTATAATTTACAATACACCACAAAACAGTCAAAATTGTATGGTTTATCTATTACATACATATTACATTGTCTCCCTGAGCAATACATATAAAGCTTATGGTAGTCAACAGAAGATGCTTACTCCAACTGGGCTTCTGTATTAACCACTAGTTTTTCTGGGGGTCTGTGTTTCATTCCCTGTTCATAGAATTGTATTGTTTGTAAAAATAAAAAAAGATCAGTGTTCTTGTTCGTTATCTTCATCTTTTCATCGAAACAACAAGTTTCATAAAGGCTCACATTTGTTCCTACATGTATCTACATATTTAAAAACAAATCAAGCTAATTTAGCAGGTCACAGCCTTTAATACCAATAGGCCTTATATTGATCCTTATAATTACGACAAAACTGTCGTTAATGTCCCAATAAGACTTCATCAATTACCTCAATGTTTTGCTGTTTTACAGACATTTTAAACAGAATTGCCCAAATGGCCTTATTAAAGAGTATAAAGTGCTTTACTGTAATTTTTTTGCATCAGATTTATAGAGTGATTCAGAAAACTTTAGATGAAATAAGTTTTTTGATATATATTTTTGTGTGAAATGCTATTTAAAATATATAAGCCGTGATATTATACAGAAATATTAACTTCAAATCTGTGTCTATGCACCCTTAAAGATCACAATTCATTGAATCATTTAAAAAGATGAATGTTATCACGGTAACATCCAAAGAATAATTCAACGCATTGCAATAAGAATAAACTTTAGAAATTATTGTGGACATCATTTCAATGCCGATTAGTGACAAAGATGATTAATTATTATCAGATCTCCGTTGTTCCGTATGTATCGATATTCTTTCAGGATAAAAGTTGTAAATGAATATTGTCATTATATTCATTTAGCCAAGTTATAGTGTTTAATGGTGGGCGTAACCGGTGACCAGGGGATGCTTACCTCCATTTAGCTCCTGATCCTTAATTCTTTTCGGTCCGTGTTTGTGCTCTCTACATATATGAATTGCTTAGTTTTTCAAGACCAGTAATTTTATGTAGACGTCATTTTCTCATTATTCTTACTTAATGACTTACTCAATTTTTCACAGTTTAATATGAATCAATTAGTGCAGATTTTATAACCCTGTATTTTCAGAAGAACAAGTTTTCTCCAGTATTTTCTGTATCAACAATCATACAATGAAGTGCATATATTTCTATACGCACTCTTCCGGGGCCCTGTCTCATTAGTGCATTATTGGTTTGTTATGTCTGATTGCCAGATATATAACAATTTAGATAAACCCCCGCGTACAAAGGCCCTTACACCTGCATTAGCTGGCACTAATCTATGTATTACAGAATCCTAGCATAACTAATTACTATGGTGTGCATATCAATACGAATTCTGTTACTGCAAGCAAAGTAGATAAGTAGTCACTACATAATAAAACCATTTGCAATACTTATCATGCATCAGGGGTGTTGTATAAAAGGTGTTGACTAAAGATATTTGCTTCCTGTGTATAGTATATGGAAATGTCATTTCTCAACTTTATTATGTTCAATAAATCGTTTGACATTGCCATTGTGTTACATATCAGATATTTAGCCGTATCTGATATGTTTTTTCTTCTATTATTATTGAATGCAGATCCTTTTTATGCATTTTGTGATTAAAAAGATAGCTAAGAATCGTTGTATTTCGTGTTTTATATACATGAAAATGTAACACCCCATTTCAAATATATTTCTACCTTAGAGTCTTTTTATGGAATGAAAGAAATTTTTTTATGTATATAGATAATAACATGTATTCGTTAGAACATACAAACTTACATACATTTATATAATTTTTATAAAGGTCACATTTCGAAAAGTTATCAACATATGCGAAGAAGTTGATAATGATAGATCTGAATCCGCACTAACAAAGTCTTTGGAGTCAATGGACTCCAAAAGACAATTGATGATCCCAGTTTAAATTTTCAACTTTATAATTCTTTGTTAAAGTGAGACTTACAGGCGTAAAATCAGCTAAGTTTTCTCTAGAGCAAGGTCTTCCTACAGTCTAGGAATTCCAGTATAAGTTCTTATGCGAGCTGTTATTAGCTGACCTGTTTTACCTTATGATGTAAAGGGTGCTTGAAGATAAACGAAAAGCTAGTGATCAATCTTTAGTGATACAGAAAATAATACAAGCATAAACTCGCAAAACACTAACCTATCTAAATCCCAAGGATGGAATCAGGAGCCTGGGAGAAGTGAGCATTCGCTATAATTTTGAGGCCTGTTCAGCAGAGCGAACGTTCGCGAGCGCTCGCCAAAATTCCTATTGGAGGTACAAGGAATTTTGGCGAGCGCTCGCAAACGCTCGCTCTGCTGAACAGGCCTCTGTCACACCCGTCATGAGCTCTCTACACAATTTGATTTTAAAATGATATGATGAAAACTTGCTCAACAATTTGTGAAAAAAATATTCAAAAATATTACCCAATTATAACTTGTATAATAATAGTAGGTACCATAGAACTTTGGAAGCAGATTTTTATTAATGTTTCTCTGTAAAAAGCAAAGGGGCTTTGGAGAAAAAAAATAGATGTAGCAAGGGTGTCATATCAATTACCAATATTAATGTAGTTCATATGTTGATTTGGCTCGATATATACCAGTGTACCAGTAAATTTGAAAGAAACGGTAACACAGACACTTCTTCTATTTCATGCAGGGATCATAAGGGTTGACTTACAAAGAATCCTTTACATGAAAAATGGATTTACGTCAGCTTTTAAAAACTCAACTTTCCTTACTTATGTAGTTTTATTCCATTATCACTTTTTTTCTTCTATTTTTCCAGTAAAATTGGTATTGTTGTGTTCACAGTACATTTAAAACTGCCCACTAACATAACTAACAAATTGTGTTTTAGGACTTTCTCTAGGATCTTGTGTGGGAGACATTTGTAAAATGTGAGTTGTCATAATAACATTGTAATTGCCACCTATCTATAGACCGTATCATATGTTTCAAATCAGTTGATAAGTTATTGTTTCTATGATTATTCTGACTAGTAAGTGGCTCTTGGAAGTTCTGACCCACTTCTAGATATTGGTGTCCTGGATTCCATGTATCTGCTCTGTTGATGATTTGTATTGTATGTAGTTGTATGTAGTCTATACGAGACTTCATTCTGTTTGATATGTTTATCTCGTTAAACACAAATATCATTAACGTCAAAATAATAGTTGCTACAGCAAAAATAAGTTTTGTTGCTGCTGCGTAAATACCTGTATTTAGTTAAGTCATCTTTTTTTCCATGGATTCATATTAAATGAAAATAATTTTTGTCAATAATACAACATGTGCAATGCAAAGAGGTAATCAAAGAAAAACAAAAATGTATAAGTTTGAATTTGTTCAGCCAGAATAATTTCAGGAATGAGGGGAAGGCTTTTTTCAGTCGATTAGCCTCCTTGACGTAGAAAACACAATTGACGTATAGAGCGTATAGAACAAAGCCATATCCTTATCTCAAATTTAAGTGAACATTTCAACATCGTGTAAGATGTTTCCCTGTCATACTTCAGTGTGTTAATATTCCCGCTATCTTCTGTGCCCCACCAGTCTCCAGACTCAACTGAAGTCTTGCACACTTCTCTTTTTCAGACATTCTCACCGAGAAGAGAAATGCAAGATGTCATTTGGCTCAAAAAACACACTTAATGCCAAACTGCTACCTGCCAAAATTAATATGTATGCATCCTTGTAAACAAGTTAAAAAATCCCCAAAAGAAAAACTCTATTTTTGCGATAACATATTTACAATTCAGAAATAACTTGATTGATTGTTTTTATAATTAAACTGAGATATATTGGGCAGGTCAAAAAGCATCTCAGACCTCCACGAAAAAATAATATAATGCAAGACCATGAATCTATTTTATCTAATTAATTGAGATAAACTGAGAGAAGCGACTCTGTAAACAACACTCTTATTTTAAGTATTTTGAATTGATTAAGATTGCCATCCTTAAAAACCTTTTGGTGGATTAATTGAAAATGCCAGTTAATTCGCAAATTTGCAAAGGCAACACAAAAAAAATGAAAATTGAGTTTTTTATACTAAAATTATTTTTCTTATTTTTAATGATGATTACTAAAGACATTGTTATACCTTCATCAATTGAGTATTTTCAGATTTGTCTCTTGAACCGCAACGCTCGATCGAAAAATGCAAAGTAGTTTGAAGATATAAATAATGAGGGGGAACTGAAATATGTCTTAAGAGTTATGGGTATACTCTTAAATGTTTTCTCGATGCTTATGAATATAACAGTTGTTAAGAGTACATGAGAAAGGTATCGTTTGTTTTGCATTAATATTTTAATTGCCACAGTTGTCGTGGGCCTAATAACTGAAGTTACTATATTGGAATTATTTGTAAATATGTTCTTTTACAAAAGTGCGAGGACTATAGTAAGAATCAACAGGTACATTCTGAAAAGGACGTGCTTTGTGAGGAATGTGAGCACTTTTTTACTTTACAGAAAACAGAGTGGAATTGAACACAGAAAAGTGCACTCTTGCAAATTTAGTTTCATGATTCTTTATCATTGATGTTACATTATATGATCATATTCAATAAACCTGGTATCTTTTTTGATTATGCTGTTTTCCTACTATTTCTTCAGTGTCATACATTTTGCATACATCAGAAGATATATGGATAAACGCTTGAATAATTAAGTAAAAAATTCAGAATAAGACTTAGATTAAAAGAAAGATACAGATCAAAGCCAACTTTTCGCTAATTCTATAATCGATATAATCATCTTGTAAGAAAAGACAATCTTTCATTATGTCGAAAGCTGTCTGAGGATTTTCATACTAATTCTAAGGCCATTATTTAGACGTCCAATGGTCTACAAATGTGTCCCTTTGCAGGTCAGGTTCATGTAGCACTCAGTGGGTGTGAGAGGTCTAGAGGGGATGCTTACTCCTCCATTGCACCTAACCCACCTCTGATGTTCTAAGACGTCCAAGTTTTCTCTTCTTTTCATTTTTCATTCTATGTACTTTTGAGGTTTATTACTGTTCATTATCCTTAATTCCAGGCATACTATTAGAATTTAAAAGGACGGGTCCTTGTTCCTTGAATGTCAGGACGTTTCAATTATGTTCAAGGCTCAAATTAAACTTAAGAATAGAATTCTCAAACCTTACCTAAACAATCGTCAATATTCTTCAATACCATCGGACCACAGTTATCACATGAACAAATATCACTGATACAAGTATATCAGCACCTATATTTGTGTGCAAATGACATTTTATTTTTATAACCAATAAACGATTAACGTTTGGATTAGAATAAACTAAATGCTATTTTTACATATTCTTATCTGACAAATCAAAATAATAAACACCAAAATGAATTTGAAATATATTGTTTGTTTAATGTCCTTCGGATTTCTCACATGCACATCATTCATGATACAGACATGAGTATTAGATATTTACCATTAAATGACAAATTTTCAACCCCATTAAATCGAGAAACTCTAATATGACAGATGAGGGATATAATTGACGTGATGAGCTCTGAGCAGCTCTGTATTTTGATCTTAGAGAACGTGGCATGGAATACATTAAGGAACTCGCCATTTCCTTTCCCCGGGGTATACGCTAAATAAAATAGCAGTGGTTAGGAACATTAGTGATCCTGGGCTGTCTAACGACTAGTTTATTTAATCTTAATTTTCATGTGTTAATGATATTTTAGTGGTTTTATGGAGAATAGAGGATAACGGAATTTTGTCCAAGCATTCTGGTTTTATATTTTTGCTGCGTAATATCTTTATAAAAGCATTAAGTCTATAATCATGATAATATTAATAGTAATATAGATATATGAAAGTATCTTTATAGAGAGTAAAGAAAAGTTAAGTTTATGATGCAAATGATTTCACAAAATTTTTATGATAAGATTTCTAATGACTTAATATTTATGAAATATCAATTTGATGAGTATTATGGTCAAAGCCCTTTCAGAACCGTTATCTTTCCTAATTTTCTCCATCTCTATTCTCTAACAAAGATAAATGTTTGACTCAATTAGTTATAAAACGAACTGATTTAGTATATGCTGCGATACTTGTACGAGTTTGGTAGCACTTGTCAAGAAATATGAAAGCCTTATGCTTCAAGGTGTACATTTCATATGTTTCTATTTCAGGATTATATAAAGAAATAATTAATAAATAAAAAATACTGAAATTAAGATTTTGAATTAAGGTTCTATTTCTTGATTTCACAATTCTCTTTTGACTTTGAGGTATTTCGTTGCCTTGAAAATCAAGTATGAATTAAAACAATCAAGAAGGTTGATTGATTGTTTGTATAATGTTGAAAGTCCATCTCGAGAATTTTTCACTCATATGGAGTATAATGTTTACTCATTATATATTATATTAATATAAATAATTCATCAAGAAAAAAAATTAAATTAAATCTTTATCTATATATATTTATAAGTCAACTACTGTGCAGTGAAATATATGGATATAATAAACAGAATTCAAGTTCAGAAGTTCTTCAAACAATACAAATTTGGAGCACAGCAATCACGGACCTTCAAAACATCATGACAGGTAAGGATCAACTTATTTCACGACACTAGAGCAGGGCCTGTAACTACTGCGCAACGCTATCAACTTCAGAGTACTTTTTGTACGATCAGAAATGTTTTAAAGAAACTAATTTTGTTAATGACCAATGACAAGGTAAGTATATTTACGAGTTCAATTTTCATTGAAAAAATTCTGTCAAATGAATTCGAAAAGCCTGGACGATAATTGTTGTGTAGAATGGTTTTATATTTAAAGTAGAAAAGCCACGTTGTTTGTTGTTGATTTAAAGAAAATGTTGTGATTTCAAAATTTTCTTAAGTTCCTTAGAAATTTTAAGCTTCATCTGAACCACTTCTAGAATATAATATTGCATAGTATTCCCGAGGTTTCTTCTTCACAACTGTTAATATTTTTGTGAGAAATAAAGAAAGAGGCTTAATTTATGGAACATTTACTGGAACCCGCTTTGGTATGTATATCAGTATAGATGAGTGTTTTTCTATTTCACCTCTGTTACTTCTAAATATAATTTGCATCTACTTTTGTAAAAGGACAAGGTATTCAAAAGTATTTTCATGGCACAATATAATTTTCTAAAATTGAATATATAACCCCAAGTTAAAACAATAGCTATGGGTCAAACATTAACAAATGTATACATATAATACTCAGCATTTATAAACCAGGAACACTTTGCTAGCTACTAAAAACTAAAAAAAATGAAGTATTAACATGGCTTATCTCTTCAGTTGGGCTTCTTATTATACTTTTAGACCCAGAATCACAAACTGATTATGAATATTTAATTTCAAAAGACCAATAAGATTCACTACATTATTTAGAAAGAAAAAACTGTTCCATTGTAAGCTTAAAAGATATCTAAAACAAGTCAGACGCAAAAAGCTGTCGAAAAAGGAGCCAGCGATTTGATTTATTAATACTAACATGATTTAGTTTTTAACATAGCGTCCGTCTTCACTTTATCTAAAGTGTGGAATACCAAGTATTAAGGAAAATAGGGGAAAAAAGTTATGAAAACACGGAAATCAAAGCAATATTTTCTTTTTATCTATGCATTATTTTACAGAAAAGGCTAATAAAAGTTGATAATGGATAATCGATATATAATGAACTTTTTGTTTCATGTATAAAGAGATGTTCATGTGAAATAAGCATCATAAATCTTTGCAATGTTTGCATGGGATTCAGCAATGCTGCAGATCTCGGGGGACATTAAGAGATCTCTTGGGATTTGACATACGTCTATCACAGCACTTTTCGAACTAAAGAGGTGATAAAAATGGTAGCCGTTTATAAAGTTGCACACGCAAATGTTACACCTCTCAGAATCTTCCATTTAGTGAACGTTTCAATCCATAGAATATTTTGGTATAACAGAAAATTGAAGGTAAAACCCACATGGGATTCATATTTGTTAATATTTAGTAAGTTACTTAGTGAAAGTTTTTATCTTTACTTTGCAATTAACTTTTTTTTCGTCAGAGCTCATGCAAACTTTATTTATTCCTAAAAGATATTTTTTTACCAACCAGAGTGCTACTTAAATTTTTTCAGAAAATAGTGTTTTTAAATGTTTGTCACTTATTCAAGGACATTGATACTATTAAAAGAAACATCTAGCATTACAGCATATATATTTCGTCAGAATATGCAAAACTGGAGATAGTTTTCGTAAATTTTCTCCCACGCATGTTCTTCGACATATTGTTATTGTGTCGTTAATGAGTGTTTGTGAGTACAATTATAGAAACAAACCTTGAATCCATACATTGTTCATCACATTTTTAGAACATAATGTCATATATACATCCACACATAAAATTCATTGATACAATTTTATTATTTGAATTAACCATTTAGACGTTATTGTAATACGTTTTGTGAATATGTTGATTTATATTGTGTCCCAAAATAAGGTTTTCATTTTCCACTTATCAATTGGTGAAAATATGAAGATGAAAATAACACATGTACAGGTGTCATTTCCTCAACCTGCTCTGTGTCAACTATTGTGTTGATAGTCTATTTGTTAAAGTCTGTCTGTCTGTCAAAATGACTCAAAGGAAGCACATATAAAAGAAATGAAATCGCATAATTGTAAAAATAAACACCGATATAGTAAAATTTAAGAATGAGAGTTTTATATTGTTATTGAAAGAACTTGTTAAAGAAAAAATAGTAAAATTTGCACACAGTCTCCTTGACTTAATATTTTTAACATATCTTAATTTACTTTTTTACATAAATTTATTGCGAACACACCAGGTAAAACCCAAATTTAAATAAAACTTTGTTTAAAAGACAATACCACTTGACAATCGTTACATGTATATCTTTATGGTATAGTACATGTTAGAAATTATTGAGAATAATCATATAAAGGTTGAAAGAATAGAAATTACAAATCTGAACAAAACTTTTACACTAAATTACAAGAATCGTGCCAAGTGTTTTGCTTGCCCCGGACGTTGTTCAAAGATGATTTACGGAATGTCACATGTTTAACCCCCCCCCCCCCAATTTATAAATAAGCAAAATCTTAATAATGTAGTGTGATATTAAATTAAGAAAGCAAGTAATTTATTATGTCAACCCAATCAAAGTCGGGAAGACATACATGTATTGCTTCTGTTTGACCAATAACTCTGTTCGACCAATATCTCGAAGATGAATCAGTCAATTTTAATGAAACTCTGCTGTCATACGTGTATTGACAAGTAACTAATGATTTGTAACATTTAGTCAAAATTTTTCAAAATGCCCACTGTTGCCATGGAAATTGACAAAAAAAGTTATTTTCTTAATTACATGTATGTTTAAAAATATATATATCCCTGCTTATTCTTAAAATGTTGTCATTAGATTTGGTAAACAGATTGATTTTAAGCCGCATCTTTTTCTAAGGCGCAACAGGGCTAACCATTATACTTCAAGCATATGAAGAATGTATATATGCATATTAGACAGATGCTTGTACTTCTAATAAAAAAATAGATTTACCTCCGTTTCGTAAAAGCCTTAAACACTCAACACTTGTTCTTAAAAGAAAACTGTCTTTTATTTAAATAATGGTGTACCTTTTTCATTTTGAATTCTAATTCAGCAGCTGTTATATGAATATAGAATACTATGGAGGGAGGGGGACTTGTTGCCATAGAACAATTAGTTTTGTCTTCACAACCAAATCAGAATATTTTTGAAATAAACAATATGCTAATTCATTTTTTTTGTTGATTAAGGGCGACCAATTGTTTTAAATATTGCACACCAATAAAAATTATGATGATTTTCTCTCGAGGGAAATAACGATGAAAGGATAATGTTGTAACTTGGATCAGAATCAATGTCTGTATGATGAGCTTCTTTAGTGTCAATCATATAATTGATCAGCAAGCTGGACATATCCAGGTCGATAAGCAACCTTTTTACTAAATCAAACTGTCCGTAGCCCCAAATTCCATTGATAATCAAGGCACACTTTGAAACGCCTGCATTAACAATATATACTAAATATTTCAGACATTTATATTCATAATTTTTTGTGCGTTTCTGAATTGTGAAGAAAATTAATTGAAATATCATCAGCCAATTTGAACAATACAAACTGAAACCAGAGAAAACACTGGCTAAATAACTGAGGTAGAACCGGTGTTCTAGAGGAGTAATCATCCCCTATACACCGGTCACACCTATATACATGTAAACATAAACGAAACAGTACGTAGGCAATAAATAGGAAAATGGTTGTAAAAAAAGAGATATGTATCTAAACTGCCAGTCAACATTTCACCGAAAACATTTTTTATTTGCAAACAAATTTGGCTAAATGACCCTAAATTTTTAAAAGCAGAACAATAAACATATTTAAAATCAAGTTATTTGATGGCATAAAAATCATATGCCGTTGAATATGGAATATTGCTACATGAATAAAGGTAGGTGACGTAATTTTAAAAACTAGTAGCAAATTTTAAGAAATTTGCATTTTCAAAAATGGAAGCTACAATTTGAACAGATGTTGAGATATTTCATGTAAATTTTGTTTATTTATTTCGAACCTGTTCTGAAACCATGGCAACTTTTTTGTAACTGTGCGTGTTTATTAAAGTGTAATTGGGCAATCCAATGCCAATTCGGTATCTAAAGAAAGTTGAAAAAATCATGGCTATTTCTTACGTGATTGGAAATCAACAGACAGAATCATTTATTGTTTTGTCGTGCAATACAATACTTAACCCCTCGATTTCTTGAAAAATTTTGATTCCCTTTTGGAAACATCAATGATGGGATCAGGTGGCAACTCTGCTGTGACCCTTTGCATTGATCAATCGAATTGAGTATTCCGTCGAAAAAATCTAAATGATAAAATGTCGATAGGTACGATAAAAATTCAGTCAAGACTCAAATATTTATGTCTGCAAAGAGATTGATTAGAATTTGCAAAAATATGAGTTTGAACAAGATTGTCGTGGCCTATGTTATCAACTTACTTGTAAGCTGATTGCTTCGGTTAACGTTTTTGGCTTAACTAGCTTCAAAATTACACAAAGCAGATTGGTTATTAAAGGTTGAAGTACCCATTGAAATTCCAATAGATGTTTATGATAAATTATTGCCTTAAAAAACGACACATATGAAGTTGTTACTTTTGTGCAATGAAAAAAACTAAGAATCAGTTAGAAACAAACTCCAGAGCTTCCCTGTCACCGAGGGGCAAATATTCTGGTATGTCACCCTCAAAGCCATGTGATATATGTATACTATTGGTGTTATACATGTATACAGATCATGAGTTATGTTCCTCTCTAACCTAAAAGGAAATGTAATTTGCAATTTTCTGTTAAGTTTGAATAACTGGGATGATCGCAATTGTAGTTTATAACCGTAATATTGGAGAGAAAAAAACCCATCCTTTTCAAAGTACGTATACCGTAGCAGTCCTAGATTGACGTTCAGTTGGCGAGACTAAAAGCATGAATTGAAGCAGTCCTCCCAGAATATATTGGATCATAAAGATCATGCAATCTCTATTAATTGTACAAGATTATTTTTATATTGTCTACATCTCTTCTTATTATGTTTACATTATTTTCCTCTGAATTCACTTCAAAAATGACACCAACCACAATCAAAATCCTCGCATGTTTGTAGTGGGTGAATGATTGGGTCAAAAAGTTAGAAAAAAAACTAATATTTCATGAAGTCCACTACAGATTGTCTCAAATGACTTGATGAAGGTTTGTTTGTGGAGGAAATTGTCTTTAGATATTGATGGATTCTGATCTGGTCAAATCCAATTTACGATAGATGTTGTCTGTCTGTACAGCTACGAATTGTATTCACTTGGTAATAACTCAATAAACTGACTGCTGTCTTGAAATACGGCACTGTGTAGTTCCAAGGTTTAAAGTAAGCCACTGTTGCATTATTATTTTTAAAACTTTTTTTATTTGAAATAAATACATTGTACATAAACTGAAGATAGACAACAGGACCTGAAAATAATATCTTTAGATACTGTATCTAGTATATGTAAATATTTCGCTGATACCTAATTGAGCTAACATGACTCCTTAACTAGCAGACTATGTAATTTTATTCGAAAATAATTGCCATACGACTTTGATTAAAGAAATTCGTCGAATTAGGAAACTTCAAAATCAATATCCCATGAAATAAGAAAACTAATGAAGCATAAATGCAGGTTTGCTATGCATTTAAAATCCAAAAACAACACAAGCACGAAACAATGGAAGGAAAGTGAATCGGTCATTTCGTGACACAGGACTATAATAATTATTGTTATTTTCTTCAAAGAATGTTTATTCGATGTCCTTGGATGATCAAAATTGTGAAAAATAACATTCCTTGTATATTATAAGTTACTGACAGTGCCTGAGTGCATGTAAATGGAGCTTGTAGGACATGGCACATTATCGTAATGTTAGCAGCTGAACAAAGAACAACAAAAAGAACTTATCCATCCCACAGGTCGGTCATGTAAATTATACAGGGGCAGAAGTAGAAAAAAAACTATTTGTCATAACATAGTGTCTGATGTTTACCTCTTTAACCCTTGAAGAGAATACTTATAGATTCGGAAATAGAATCCATTGTTGCATTCAGTTTATATCTGAAAAGTGAAGGTTACAGTGCAATAAAATATTCTATTTGACACTAAGAATGAAAATTTCCAAAAGTATTTCCTCAGTTCAACTCGATATTTAGGTATGTCGACGACATATCGTCAATAAACAATGGTTATTTCCATTCTTATGTCCATACAATATATCCTGGTGAGCTTGAAAGAAGTTACCACAGAGTCTAACACAGTTGTTTCATATTTGGATATTTTACTATAAAAAAGGTAATGGTAATCTAACAACCAAGCTCTATGACAAACGTGATGACTTTAACCTTTTTAATCTTAATATTTCTTACTAATTATGCAGCAATACACCTTCTTCTGCCGCATACGGGGTTAAAATCTCTCAGTTGATTCAATACGCAAAAGCATGCTCTACGTATGAAAAAATTCTTAAACGAGGTAAACTGTTGACAAACAAGTTGATGACACAAGAATATCATCGTTAATGTCATTATTTCGTAACTTCTATTGTCCGAGGTTGATATAATGTTTTGGAGGTCCGTGTTGGCTTTGCTCCAATTTTGTATTGTTTGATGGATTTTTGAGCTTGAATACTGTGCTTTATCTGCATATATTTCATAAAATACGATAAAGAAATACCTTTTCCAGCTGTCTGTTTAGAGCTAGTATTGACTTTAGAAGACAGAAATTTTACTGAAGTTAACTATGAATTACAGACAATCGTTACCATAAAAAAGTAATGCCTGCTAAAGTTTAAACTGATATATTTTTTTCTACAAAGTATTAAAAAACATCGAAGACATTGTAGGCTGTTGGTATGCTACTTTCGTTCAGTACATATTTTTTGTAAAATAACAACGTTAGAATACATTTAAAGTAATTATTCTATTCCATATGTTTCATTCTATTATATGATGCTGTTGGAATACTGCGGCATGCTTTTAAATAGAGTGCATTTCACATGGTCCCAGGGCTTTTGATAATTATGTTATAAAGCTTTTACTAATATTGAGCGAGATAACTGTATAAACCTAATGTGTAATCTTTAAATTACATTTGATTATGATAAGAGTGTATTTATACACTCTCCGAAAATAAATTAGAACTTGGTGTTGCGTGTAATAAATCTATTAGGAGAAAATGCAATCGAATGATAAATCGACCTTAAGGTTAATTTAATTCAAATTCTTTTGATGTACTATATAAAGTTTATTTAGGTATTTTATTGAACACATTGCTTACATATTAAACACGTTGTTTAAATATCTAGTTGCTTTTACACAGGTTTATATCATCTTGAATCAATAAAGATTTATACAAATTTAACTTTCAATACATGGACAAAAAGAAATAAAACTAGTTTAATGAAAGTTGAGAAGGTGCGATCTAAGCATGCTACAGTTCATCAAATGTAAAACCACACGGTGATTTAAGTGAAATGTATGGAGATAACGAACAGTTTTCGAGCTCAAAAGTCCATTAAATGATTTGGAGCAAAGAAAACACAGACCTCTAAAATATCAAAGGTGGGGTAAAATGAATTGGAGTAGAGGGCATCCCTTGTCGACCAGTCACTGTGTGCTCCAAGTCATGATCGGGAAATAACGGAATAATCCATCGCTAATCGCTGATCGAAGTATAACGGAAAAATCCATCGCTAATTTAGTGTGTATATAATGGTCTAACAATGAGTAAAATAGTAAGCATTTTACTAAATGATAAATTGTATTTGCTGATAGGGTCATTGTATCGACATTTGAACTTACGAAATGATGACTCTAATCTAGAATATTGATATTCTTGTTTCATCAAATTGCTTGTTCAATAACTTACCTCTTTTTTTTTACTTCTACTTTACTACTTTTTACTAAGGCGGTCTTTTTAGTATGCATGGCTTTTTCATTCTTTTCTATGAGGCGCCGCCTTTGTATTTACTGGTAAAAAGTGATATCAACTATTCGAATAGGTGATATCACTTATTCTAAAAGGTGAAATTTCCTTTCCGAATTCGTGTTATCACCTATTGGAAACTGATTGTAAATATCACCGATTCAAATAATTGATATCACCTATTTGTGCTGAATAGGTGAAATCACTTATGTGATATCACCTTTTCAAAATCTGAAAAGGTGATATTACTTTTTGACAGTAAATACAAAAACGGCGTCTCATAGTTGTTTTTTTTCTAATTCCATGGTAGCCCTTTTAAATGTGGTAACATATATTAAAACAATATGCTACATATCGAAGTATTGAATCTTACGGTATGTATGTATGTATGACGTATGTATGATGTATGTATGACTAAACTGGTGGTGGTGAATTGCAATTACACATGTAAGAAACAAAAGAAATTGCCAAGTTTTAATATCTCTGACACTGTCATATCGTTATTTCCTGGAGTCAAACCCAAACATCTATCCAACTCAGATGTTGAAGATTTTCTAAGATAATGCCACTGTCAATATTTGATTTTGAATCAAACATTACATTGCATCTTGGCTATACACAATGAAACCTTATATCCAAAAAATCGACTTAATTTCCGGTTGGTTCATTGGATAAATTGGATTGACGAAAACATAAGTACATCAAGGAGCTTAACTCTTGATGTTCTGTGTCTATAAAAAACTAAAGATTGGATAATCAATAATATTTAAGCTTAGTGGATATTCTTAGATGAATTCTTATTTTCAGAGGAAGAAATTCTTTACCCTTGGCTTAATTTGTAAATGATATGTAATGTCAAATGATAGATGATTGACTTTTTATGCTAAAACGATTTTTTAAGTTGTCAATTCTAAATATTCATACAAAAATTGACTAAACAGTGATGATTGTAAAATCTTGAAAGATTGTGACTATAAAGCTCTCGTATCCAAAATTAAAAAAAAAAAACACGAACAAGACATGCACAACGCAAATTGAAAAAAAAATAAATCGGTTTTTATTTTCCTTCTTTAAAAAAATACTTCATGCAAAGAAAACTTGGAAATTGTTTTAGAATATTGATGTTCGTAAGGAGATCAAATGTATTGAAACATAACAGATCCAAATCGGGAGTTAAGCAAACACACTCCGCTAAAAGTTTGAGACGTTATATCAGGTGTCATGGAGGAATAAGCATCCCTTATCGACCGGCAAAACAAAGAATTCAGTGTGTAAATAATGGCCTAATAGTTAGAAAAACCTTAGTCCGCAGTTCACTTGATCATAAATTATGTTTGCTAACAACGTAATTGTATCGACCATAGAACTTGCGAAATGATGACATATATGACGTTATATCCTTGTTTCACACACATGTTAATCAATAGCTTGCCTCTTTTAAGAATTTTTTTTACCTAGACCATGCTCTTGTGTATCTTTTTATATTAGTGGCTTTAACCCATTCGTAGTTGATAAGTGTATATTGCTTTATCAGTAAGGGAACTTGACAATAGAAAAGATTTATGATGTTCATCAAGGAGCTTTGTTTGGCGATTGTTGACGTCTTTTTTTCTAGTTAAATGTCCAAATATGAAACATAATATACTATTGACTCTGTGGAATCTTTTTTGTCAAGTTCACTGGAATATTAAATGGAAACAAATATTTCAAATGATTATATGTCGCCGATGTATCTTAATGTTAAAGTATGAACTGCTCAAAATAAAAATATGATAAATGATGAAACACATGTAGAATATTGATTTAAATGCATTTGTGATACTAGTAATTAAATTTAAAAAAGTTCAAGCAGCGCAAAATATTTAAAATTGTGATTTGAGTTGAAATAAATAAAAACGGATAATACTTTTTACAGCTTTTCTCACTGAAAATTTTTGTTGCATCTAATCATGCACAAATGTGAATGGCAGTTTTCACATTTCTCTGGAAAAACGCAATAATATACTACATCAAATTCATACCCTTTCTTAGGAGTATTGATATAAGCTATAATTATCCAACCGCATCTTGCACTTGTACAAAGAAACTAGAACTATCAGCAAAGCAAATTTTAACTTTCAATGCTCATCTTTATAATAGAGACACATACATATTTTATATTTGTGAAATGACCTTTAGTCATATGAGTTTACACATCTTAAATGCCCTTCAGTTTAAACGAAGGTTCTAAATTGAAGACAAGCCATGGTTTACTGATAGACGGCCAGCTAAGCTCAAATCAATTTTTTATCCCTTTGGAAAAAGATATATATGCATATAGTAACGAAACTACGGGTATATCATTGTTTCATTGTTATGAGTTACAAAATTTAAATAAAATGAACAGCGTTGATATAGACGCTCTAATCACTGCTCGACGCGGGCCACAACTGCATATGTGAAGTTTCATACCTGATATATACACAAGTATGTGAGAACTGCATTTACATCATCTGACCGTAAATTCAATGGTATTCCATGACATGAGCAAATTGTTATTTCATTGACAGTCGATGTAATATTAGTAGATAAATAAAGCCCCCGACATCCATCTACTTGCAGTATTACATTATTGATATCTACCGCAATAGTGGCCGATCAATTTGTGGTTGTGTTTGGTTGGTTTTGAATTTACCTACAGCTGTTAATAAAACAACAAACACTTCGTAATCAGTACGTGAAATGTGATTCTTTGCATTATAAATCTCGTAACTTACTAAAGCAGCATTTAAAAAAAATGATTTATTTTAAAACAAAGTTTTACCTATCACTTTTATAAAATGATTTTTTTTTAAAGATTGGGAGAGGGTTTCTATAAAAAATACCTGAAATCGTGAACATGTAATCAATTAAGACTGTCAACGTATCAAATGTTCCACTGAGACACGCACTCAATGTTATTTCGTACAAGCCCCTTCCTAACTACTTCAGCAAATAGTTTGCCTAACAAGGAAGAAACATACGATTTCAAACACAGAAACCTCTATTGCAGATTCAAAAACACTGATGACATAATTTTTCTTAATTAATATTTTTCCTAGCCCCGTCGTTTGGTTCGGTCGAATCTATTATACACGCAATATTAAAACGGAACAATTTTTACCAAGCAAAGGGAACCATATTTCCTCGAAGCAAAAGATAATACACGATTTTTTTTGTAATTATCATGTAAGAATTGCACGTCAAAAGCAAGATTTTTTGTTGTAAGACTTTCAGCATGTTTTCAAAGTTTGACCATGATTTTTTTTTTTACAAATGCAAATCATTATAGGCATACATGTATCTGAATTTTTCAGCAATTTGTTTAAAACCATTGTCTATTTCTGCAATCTTCCTGGTAGCGATTAAAAGGGAAATTGACATCTCCATAGCTTACGTGATTATGTTTTACTTTGTTTTCAGTTATTGTGTATCAATTCATAAAATCCACGTTTGTTACATGTTCTGCGCAAAGACTCAAAAAATCACAGTGCTCTGGTTTAATACACAATTTGGTTTTCATACTTCATACTTAACTAACAAAACAAAATGGTAGCCCAATAAAGTTGACGGATAATTGTTCCAGGACGAAATTCTCATATTTTCTTTCTATCAGAACTATTTTGTTTAGCGAATGTAGATCCGGGAATTCTAGGATTGGGTAAATTTGTGGGCAACAAAATATTTCAAGGGAGTTTTGCTAGAGTAATCTTTTTTGTTTGATAAGGGTACTTTCATTTCCTTTGTTTTTTAAGGAGGGGGGAGGGTGTGAACGCCATAATATATATCTGATAGTATGTTATGTAATGAAATAGAGAGACTTATATGTAATAGAATTCATGTCATAGGTAAGTACAATGATTCAATTTAGCAATATATAGAGAATAACAAGGTAATATTTTTATAAACATTTATATCACATTGAAAACATAATGATATTACTAATCAAACAATAACAACCTGAAGCCATTCAAAACACATTAACTGTTCTGGTCAAATCTGAATGTTGATTAAAATAACGATGGATTAATATTTAACATACAATGTTCAAATGGTTATTCTCCTCATGCTTTTATAAATAATGAAGACAGAAAATCTAAAATGAGGTCGGTCTTACTGGCCTGACGGATGAGGTTACAAACAACAAAAAATAGCTATTTATTATTTTAAAACAAGTAAATAATATGCACCAACTTTTTTAAATGACTAGCAATATTAGTCTCTTTACACAAATATTGCACTTTCGATATATTGTCGTATTACAACATACGATGTCATTTGAAAAATCAATCACACTTTGTCGGATAACACTGAGGTCCAGTACACATGCACCTTATCCAATCATACGTCATCAGCAGGTCTCGTCTGCCAGTGTCATACGTTTCCTTAGTAGCGACATTTTGACGTGTAACTCAAAAGTTTTCTTTCTGCAATTTTCAGGTTATAAATTAAAAATTAGCCCTGCAAGGCAAAACAAAAAATACATTTGTTTCCTATGGCATGCAGTGCTTAAAATTCAATGAGGTTAAAAAAGTCACAAAAAATGTATTTAATTTTTTTCTCGGAAAGCCTTTTAGCCTAGAAAATTTGCTCTAACTAAGTGAAGCACTCAAAAATCTATCTTGAAATTTATAAAAAATATATATGGAATTTTCATCGTCGAGATTTCTGTTTACAGGAAATGAACATATGTTAATTTCATTTATTTTATACCATACCAAATAAAAAATGCAGTCGTTATTTTCAAAATGAGGAAGAAAACTTTACAAAGATGTTGTACAAAGATAACAAATCGCATAGAACATTAGGAAAATATTGATTTAATGTTACTTAATTATAACAATACTCATATTTTTATTCAAAAATCAAATCCAAAGTGTATAAATTTTGTCATCCAACATGTTAACCAAGTCATTACAAATATTAAAGAATGTCATATTTTATGATTTTGACTTCATAGAAATTAAATTTAGCATAAAATTACATAAAAAGCAGAAAATTATTCCGCCTGTAAAGATAAATCATACCTCCGAGTGGGCCTTGATGATGGTCATTGAGGTGCTCCCTCGTCTAATTGTTCCATTATAAAGCATGGCTGACGCCGATTCAGGTTGGATTGGCCTGTAGGACTTGGGGCAGCAGCGAAATAAATATTTGTTGTAATATCTCCTGAACTGACTACTCAAAAAGTACAACGCATACGGATTTATACTGGAATAAACATACATGAGACAAAATCCAATCACTTTGAAGATTACCCAGAATACAGTAAAATCTGCGTCATCATCTGTCCAATGGAACCAAAGCAGAAACACGTATCGCGGCAGCCAGCAAAGTATGAATAAGAATACAAATGACAGCACCACTTTTGCGACCTTGACCCTAGCCTCCATTTGCTTCTTTTGTTGGCGGGAAACGACTGAACCCGTACTTGTTTCACAAGGAATTCGACGACTGCTTGTCACCAGTATAATCGCCATCATACAGTAGAAAAATGCTATTATTAAGAGGGGTACTACAAACAGAACGATGAATTTGACCATTGTAAAAACCCTCGTAAATACCTGATCATCATAGCAATACTGTTTACCCTCAAAAACGAGTATGTTCATGTTAACTGCTTCCGGTATTGCAAAGAGAGCTGATAAAATCCAAATCGAGGCTACAGTTATTCCAATCTTAAGTCTTGGTTTTCCTTTATGTTTGCTCATTGGAAACACGATTGCAAAGAACCTGTCGCCGCTTAGCGCCGTTAGTGTGAACACAGATACACCGACACACAGGGTTTGCAAGTATTCATTTCCTTTGCAGACCACCACTCCAAATGGATACTCGCTCAAGGTGAAGTACATTGAAGAAAAGGGAGCTGACATCAGCAATAACACCATGTCCCCGATAGAAAGACTCACTATTAGAATGTTCGGTGTGTTCCTCATGCATTTGTTGGCGAAAACAGTGTATATAAGTAGTCCATTTCCAACAACTCCAACAAGCATCAGAATAAAAAAGACAATAGGAACAACAACACGCAACACAGCTGCACCGGCCGGCTCGTTGTTGCTGTAATTTGTAAAATTTCCATCTGTTAAGTTAACAGCGTTAGCAATAGATATGTTGGTAGACTCCATACCTGTTTTCACGCACCTCAACAAGTAACTTATCAAGCTTTTTTTAACTGCAAGTTTAAATAAAACGTAAATAAGGACTTTTTTTTCAAAATCGTCAATATAAAATCAAATAAGACCGTCAGCTGCGTGTCATAATTAAACATGCAGAGACTTTACGTAAAGATTTATAATTACAGCATTTATGGATCTTTTTATCAAGAACAAACGCTGGGATCATGTGTCATTTGCTCCTTGTCGATTTGGCCTGTAACTGGATACCTCGATAGAAGAGGCCTGTCACTACATCTGTTCCACTGTTAAAATTTGTCTCCTCCTTGAATTGAGGTTGTCAAATTACCGACACCTTTTTCATAGCTTTTTGTTGTCTTAATCAATTTCATCTTTTTCAGCGTTTTCATGCGTCATGAGAGTTTTTGAAATCTGAAAAAAAGCAATTACTAAAAGAATGAATATCAAATACAATTCATTATAATGTCTAAAGTACGCGGTCAAGGCTTATAAATACATTTTAATGAACGAAATGTTTGTTCATAATTAAAGAATATAATGTGATTTATTTCTAGATTTCATGCTCTGGCTATAAATTATTCAAAAACCTTATTCAATTTTTCCTCAATTCAATGCAATATCAGTCGGTGACTATTTGTTTATTACTGTGATAATGAAACATGAAAAATGCCACTTTGACGAATGCAAACTAAGAAAATTGTTTAAAAATTAATATTCGAAAAAGTGCTTTCAATTTTCATTATACAAGACGCAATGCATTGTGCAGAATACCAAAAGAACTTTTCTTGCATAAAATCCAAAAACAACAAAATAAAAAAATATGCATATTTAATCTGGTTTGATGCAAAAAATAATGCAATTTCCTATATGATTAATTTCTACCACTCTTTTCTTCTTCCCAGAATCAATGTACATATAAAGTGCAAACCGACGGTTATTTAATTAATTTAAATTGCTTATTAATAAACTGTTAGCAATCTAATTTTGGAAAGATTAATTAGAAAGCATGTCTTACCTGTAACCCATGAATCAAATTAATTCCGATTTGATCATTTTCACTGGTTCGATAGATAATTCCTTGACGAGAACATCAGTTGGTGTACCAGTGAACCTGCTATTGGAGTGCGTCAGTTCTGTCTCATCTGCCGAACATCGCTACCAATGGTTTTCTAAGAGGTTGGCCGCTGAGTACTTGCCTCCGAATTCTCATTGGTAGAACCCCCGCGCCTCAGAGTACTTATATTGACAAGTCGAGGAAACCAAGATTTGGATGTTATAGAAAGGCAAGTTCTATTTATTGTTATAATTCAAATAGCATGGAGATTATTCTTTTTTTTCATTCTCAAGTAATATTTATTTTAAAATCTCTTTGTTCATTGAAGGGCAAGTATGTTAACTATTAGGAGCAGTCATTTTCGAAGTTTATCTATGCACCAAGATTATATAATAGCATTTAAAAAACAGAAAAAAAAACATGGAATTTCTTAGTTATTATAATAACAATGATTTAGAAACGTGCGCTAGAAATTCTGCTTAAAACGTTCATTTGTATTCACGGTAAGCAAGTTAACGGCGGTAAATAAGGAGACTTCATAATTTTTCGAGATGTGAGTTGATGAATTTAAATAAATTTATTCTTATGCAATAAACCTCTACAACTGCAAAGTCAAGCGGGCCAATAAATTTACTTCGTTTTATATCCGTAGTTCGCTATATTTCTTGAACGAATTTTTTAAAGTATATATTTCGAATTCAATATATATATATATTTACAACCTGCAACGCTACAAGTATTTGACTGTTTAATGTGTTCAGGGAAGTATAAAAAATGATAGAAAATGTGCCGTGGAAAAAAAGATTTCTAATAAAATAAATATAAAAAATAAAACTTCTGTCAGTTTTGTTGTTAACTTTTGAGATCGGTAGAATTCATAATAAAATTTCCTTATTTTTCATTTCTTCTGGTTATAGCATTAGGGTAATGGGTTCTGATATCAATTCGTTTTATACCCGATTTTGTTATAATCGAAAATTTTTCAACGGAATTGTAAATAGTTTTGAAAGGGATCCATAAAAAACAGTTTGCTGATAAATTTTCCCGTTAACTTACAATGAAATTTACAGTATTTTTATCTCTTACGACACTTGAAATAAGAATATCTTAATTTGTTTCGTTTCACATTTCACACCTTTGTTCTATATCATAGATGTTAAGTACTACCATCTCCTGAAAAGCACATATGCCGGAAAGGTCAAGCTTTAAAGTGTGTAAGGTGGAAAATACCGTTAAACACTAAAATTTCTGTAGAACCTTTGTTATTCTGTATTCTATATTTTGTATTGTTTTATGGACTTTGAGATTGAATACTGTTCGTTATCTCAATATCCTTCTGTAGACAGGTAGTTACAAACCCATTAACAAATTTAGTTGCCAAGAACTCAACCCAACGCAGTCATTTAATTTTGTTCGATTTTGTTACTTTTAATCTATGATTCTTTAACTTTTTTTTCGACAGGATTGAATTGCTTTTATTCTCTCTATTCAAAATCAACTAATAACGTCATTTTTTGTCTGTTTCAGGACCAGAGATGGACTTTTCATGTGATTTGAGCAACATTTGAATCCTCAACTAAAAATACGGTCAAGAGCTTTTGGCTTCAGACAAAAACATTTCGTCGCATTGAAAATCACTTCATGCAATCGTACTTGCGATGGATGTTTCAAATAAATAACTATCGTGAAGTCTACTTTGAAAGTACATCTGTATGCTCTGCAGGGCAGACGTTGGGTGTGAATTTGATTAATCATCCGGTTTGATTTCACACGGCTTTAATTAGCTTAAATGATGTATTAGAAGATTAAGTTATTTTTCTTTCTTGAATCGATATATCGCTCAAATTTACCGACTTTGGGATTTTTGATTCACAGGGAAAGAAAACTATTGCATTTTTTAAGTCATCAAAAATTTGAAAAACGAACATGAAGCGGTACGGATTTCATTTCTTAAAATTTTATCTTAAGTTTTATTAGAAATACATAAAAAGTCTTTAGTTCGTGAAATATATGGAGAAACGAACAGTTATAAAGCTCTAAATTCCATAAAACAATACAAAAGGGAAGCATAGCAAACACGGACCTCCAAAACATCAGAGGTGAGATCAGGTGCCTTGGAAGAGTGAGCATCCCCTTCCGACCGGTCACATCCTTCGTGTGCTCCTTTTCATGTATCGGAAATAACGGAAAAAACAGTCGTTAATTCTGTAGGTAACAATTATTTTGAAAAACGTCAGTCAATATTAGAGTCCAGTGCTGGACTCGGTGATAAATTGCTTTTGCTGACAAGGTCATTGTATCGACCATATAATATATAACTTTTTAAGCCACAGGGTTCAAATGCGACGCTCTATGTTATTCGGTTGCTTTAAAATTAACGATTGCATACTTAAATTTCAAGTAACTGGGTGAATAGTTTTACACGATTTCCCATTCCGTGTCGAAGACGGTTCTATGTCTGGAACAAAATATTGTCTGCATTCATTAAGCGTTTTTAAGAGCTCGTACAAATCTAATAACCATGATGCAATTTTGCTCAGTGAAGCGTAAAGTTCACTTCCTGGCGATGCCACTAATTTCATCCTCACTATCCGCCGCACAAGCAGTTCATGCCGGGATCGTTCTCTCACTCATCAATACACGTTGTTTACAATTGTCAGAAATACAACAGTCGTGTTTATTCTCCTTTGTGTATTACAATACGTGTTGAAAGGTTCCGCGTCCCTTTGTAATGCAAAGCGCGCTGCTGTACGTACACGAAATGATTTAATGCAATATTCCACATTCCCTTTTTGCTGCTTACCAGAACGTTGTTCATTCCAACGCCCCGAGGATTCGTCTATTCTTAAAAAAATATGTTCAGTTGAAAGAAAATGAAGTCTCACAAACATTTTGAATTCAAAATCACGATAAACGGAATTGGGCTGACTTTTTATTACCGAATGGAATATCACACATAAATGTTTTAAGAATGAAGCGATAAAAGTATATGAATATCAGAAAAAGATGCTTGGTGATTAATTTACACGTAGACAGATTTAGATTTAGATCCATTTCACCCTTTAATAGCATGTCTGTGTGTCAGTTCGTTGGTTTGTAATTATGAGTTCGTTTGAATGATTTACAACAAGGTTGCCTGGTTTCTTTAGACATTCGTCCGGTTTTCAATTAACATCTACGAGTCATTAACTTTATCCAATTTCTAATCACAAGTTAAAGGTCAATAACGCATTGATGATGAAATCAAGTCTCCGACCGGTCCATAAACCTGGAAGAAGAAGATTATAAGATATTACACACAATACCTTCTCTTTCCCATTTTGTTTGTTATGATCGATTTCATATTTCAAATTCCAGTCGCTCATCGCACCTTACAATAAACGATTTTACTCGTATATCATGTATAGCAAAAGTAATAAATCAATTTTTTTTCTCTATTTATATATATCAATGTCTTATATGAGAAAGTATTGAGACATTATAATCATGGATGTAAAAATCAAACAAGCCTTCTGATGTGATACAATCCGTAGATAGATAGATGTTTATTATAACTTGATTTTCCTTTCATACATTTGTAATATATTTGTTTATTTGCTCAAGTTGAATATCATGACTTTGAATTTTTGTCATACATGTATATCGATATTGTGTTATAGATAAACATATCGTTATTAACATCCCAAAGGCCGACGAAATGGTACATAATTGGGCAATATTACTGTTTATTTATTTATTTTTATTTTTGAGCTTATAGATATTCCGTAATCTTCATTTTATTAAAATCTTTATAGATAATAATTATTGTGTTATGCCCGGATATTCTCCAGCTTACATTCATTGACTAAGCTTTGTATTTAAAATGGTGTCTTCGATTGAAGCAATGATTACATAATTATATCTGACGATAAAAAATCACTCAACAAGAATAGACAAAATTCAAATCCTTTGTAAAAATAAAACTTATTCTGTGTTGCATTGGAATCGACCTTGTGTTCTGATAGTCAGGTCGTTTTCAATCATTCAGGTTTTAAACAATCCACTCCCTAAAAACCCAAAACAATGCTAGCCAGATTTCCGTTATACCAAGACGCTCTGTTATTCATTAAGGCCATAACATTCCACCTTTATTTATTTTTCATTTCAAGGTAAATGGCCAATAAAATGGTTTGGATTCGATTTCTGATCGTCTGTTAAAACTCTCCTGTTATAATACAATTACTTTTAAAAATAGTACCTCTTTCGTTCTGGTAAAAAATCATCAGATCATATTTGACTCCTGTAAATCAGTATAAAAATTATATCGTAGCATGCTTTTCTTTGAATAAGATAATCTAGTTTGTAGTAATTCGTAGACTTCCGTTCAAATGGTAAACTATGGAATTGCATTTCATGGCCATTTAGTTCCTAACCACAGTCTGGGTTCTGCTACCAGTGATCGTAAAATTACTTGAACTTGTTCCGTGACCTCGCAGACTCTTTAAAGAAGTCGAATCTGTTTTCATAGAAAATAATTTAAGATCAAATAAAAAGTCTCAGATGAATAACTCCTTTTAATTAAATATGATAAAGAAATCATAAATGATAAGGAAAGCTGTTTAGAGAATTCTAGCTGTTTCTTTATTACTGTATCTTCAGAAACTATACGGAATTCTTATAAATCAGCTGCATTCTCTATATTATTTAGTAAATTAACTTAATATTTTAAATTGCTGTATATATCAACGTCATTTATGAGATTGAATGTGAATGCTTATAAATAAGAACATTAAAGCTAAATACATACACTAATTATGAGGTATTGATCAATTCAAGAATATTTTCCAACGTAAATAACTTCGTGTAAGAAATTTTGTTATTTTTTGTTATACGATTCTATCTATATACCTTAGATCTCTAGTTAATTTTAAAACAATATTACTCAAATGGTTTAAAAGAAAATGTATATGAATTTTCATTACATTCCACCATGGCACCTGATCCCAGCTCTGATGCTTACGAGGTCCATGTTTGCTCTTCTCCTATATTTTGTGTTGTTTTATGGACTTTTGAGCTTTTACACTGTTCGTTTATCCATATATTTCATTCAATACACATGTTTTCACAAAGGTTCAACAGTAAAGTTCAAATACACAATAGTAACGGTGCTAACATCTTTTATTTTCAAAAGTGTAAATTTTACTTTTGAAATAGAAAAAAAATGGATAATTATATGCAAATACATTTAATAAACATACATACAGGTTAGTCAGAACACTTGTTTATGAGTAGAGATTGGGTAACTGAGTATTTTTTTTTTTTATAATTGATGAAATAATTACTGCAACATGAAGCTTCTGTACAATCAGAACCATTGAACAATTCAATTTTGCGTTTTACAAAATCTTTCTTCTAGAACATGAAAGATAACACAATTATGAAAATGAAAAATAACAACTTATCGATAAAAGGGTCGCTGAGTACCTGAAAAGATTTACACTGATAAAAAAGGGAACATTTGCCTATAGTACTTCAAAACAAAAGGGCGCATCATCTCTTAAGAACAGAGATCCCAGGCTTACAGATCTATCCTTGAGTGTATAGGAAGCCTACTCAACGCGCCTGGCCTTCCTATTATCTCTCATTAACAGATTACCTAATGGCTTAATTGCTTAGTCGCTCGCCAGCTGCTTAAACAATACCATCTATTCAGGCAACTTACGTAAATATTCGTGGCACACAAATATATGTTTTACCTGTTTCTCTGATTTTTTTAAAGGAGATGTCAGTATACACACTGCTTTCTAAAAGTGGTTTCATGTTGTTTTGCTAAGTAAAAGAAATGCATTTAAAATAAAACCATTTTCCCTGTCTATTGGTTCTGTTATCGTTCCTTTTTAATCGTCTTCCTTTATTCTATTATGATTTGTTATAACTTTAAAAAATGATTTAATTTTTTGGAATTTACTCTTGTTTTCCCAAACCTATATTTAATTACTAAACAATAAACTTTGTCTTACTTGATGATTTGCGTTGTAATGAGAGATATGATAAGAGCAATGTTTACCATTAAAATTCCTCTAAAAATATTATCTTTCAAATATTTTGCACTAAGATCATATTAAAATGATTGGGGCCCTTTGTTTATTTCATAAGTGAAAAGAAAATAACCCCTAAAAGTAATGAACCCATGCAGATTTTGACACTTATCATTAACATGTTGTTATGAGAAAAAGATTAGATAAAAGAGAGACCCTCGTGTTGCCATAAAAAAGAATTGTTTTGATACCAATCCTCAGCACAAATTAAAAATAGGCAAATTTTTTTTTACAGGCATAATTTATCGCAATGACTTGTCTTTTAAATGAAAGAAAGACAACACCATTAATTTAAAAGATAAACATTTAATTTTTAGAGAACATACATCGTTTTAAAAAACTGAAAGTTTCCCTAATTGATTAAATACTTATCCAGATTTTTATGTTGATATTAAATAATGAATGTGTACGTGGTAGTGATTTTTCTTTCTTAGTAACTTAAAGGTACTTAACTAAGCTCTCTCTCTCTCTCTCTCTCTCTCTCTCTCAGCATAGAAATTGAAAATAAAGAAGGGCAGTGTGTTATCATTTCCATGAACTTTATGAAATATCTCAAACTCGTTAGAAAAGGAGAGCATTTTTCCTAAGCGGTTATATAAAGTGTAATTTTCTGAAATAGTTTACTGATAAGATGATGAAAAGTAGTTAAATGCAAAATGAATGAACATATTCATATTCTAAATAAGTTTTCTGAATTAACACAATATTGATAAAAATGAAGGGAACATACAATTAGGTAGGTTTACTTTGAAAAAAAAACCCTATGTATCCAATTCCTAATTACAATTAACGTTGATTAGACATGTATGTATAATTAATAAGATAGTTGGTCACAGAATAAGAAAGAATGAAACTTTATTCTAGCCAACTCCTAAAAATAACGTTTCTTCAATAATGTTGAATGCATTAAAGCAAATTATCCTTTATAAGTGGAGATTTTCCTTCAATGTAAAGTAAGGTGAACTTCTATTTTATTGAAACGATATTTGAATAAAGAATGTAAACAGTTTTGTAAAGTATGTTTTTTTTCGTTTTAAATCGGTTACGCTCATTACCTTTAACCTTTTCATTATCTATATATAGAAGATATTTTATCACACTCTCTTTCATCAAAAATCAAATTTCTATTTCATATAAGAATTAAATTACAAGTATGAATTTGAAAGTAATGAACATAGGATAGCTAAAAGGTCAATCTAAAAATAAATACCATGTAGTAATATGGTTCACGTAGTTACCCCTGAAAGAGAGATGGAATCGGGTGCCATCAAGGAGTTTGCATCCTCTGTCAATTTATCACACATTCGCAAACAACGGTCTTAATGAACGATCCCTTCCTATCTTGCCTGGTTTGAATAAGAAGAAAATTCTTTCTAGCTCATTAAAAAAGATCAATGCGAGTAAATGGTGGTTGGAATATAAACTTTGGTGCGATCTTCCAATATCCATTCGCAGTTTACGGAACATATCTTGTTTACTGTTAATCTCAATTGTGACTCAATTGCAGTCAAAACTATCATTTCCATCAGCTTAGAATGATGTCAGGTTGCACAGATGTGTATATGTATTGTTCAACAAAACACACTCGATGTAATCAATCAACCTCAGGAAAGAAATATGCACACTTAAGCTTCGGACATTGACTAAAAACGATCAGTCAAATACTGTCTTGGAAGAATAAGTTATTAGTAAAGCATGAATAGAATGACCTAACAATTTGTTTTTTTTTTTTACCAAATGATAGATTGTTTCTAGAATAATGCTGTTGATGAGAAGCATTTATGCTTTAGACATTTGGTCGGAATTAAAAGTTGAAATCTATGAAGTTAACCGCATGATTGCTGAGCTGTTTTTTTTTTCTCGAAGAAAAACAAAATGATATGTAATTTGCTCCATGAATTATGTCAGATATTTCATGCAATATGTATTTTTAAAACGAAAATTCTGTCCTAAAAAATAGCATGTAAAGTCCACACATTTTGATTGGGCTGAATGTACATGTATTACAGTGAATATAGATTTAGATGGTGTTATAAAAAGAAATCTATCTTCACAAAGTTTTTTCACGTTATCGGGTTTCCTTCTGTACAACAGGGACAAAACAAAGTTAAAGACGAATATTTTCTTGTTCCGTTCTATCACATCATCTAGAAACATAAATACATCAACAAAAAAGTGTTATCTCTTTTATATTGTGGATTGTCAAATGTATTTTTACTCTGTATCGGGAAAATTAGTCTATAGACATGGAATATCGTTTTGAATAAAACCAACCGGATTACATAATGACATTAGTCCGTCAAATATATGACGTCGATTTCCATTGCTCTGAATCAACTTCTGGTAACAGCCATTCCATCAGATCATCTGAGTTTTTTTTTCATTAAATATTTATCAAGAACAAATATCTTGGAGAACTATCAATTTTTATCCTTTTTCCTGCATGTAAACATTATTCGCTAACGCTCTTTTCGTAATATTGATTATAATGGTAACGAATAGGTCGTTGATCGACTGATAAAAACCACCGACCCCTACGTAAATTCTCTGAAAAATCGAATTACTGTCTATTGAACTAAGGGGTAACTAGTAGTTTGGGACCAGTAATTCCTTACTCACCTATGAATGATTTGGAAACATAAGTAAATCATTTAAGGATTTCGGCAAAACCTGGGCTTGAATTCAAAACAAGAGAATGTTAAATGGATAAAGTATGGTTGCGTTTTTTCTGACTGACTGATTTAAGTGACATCTTTTTTTTACTTGATAATCGGATCATATCTTTATTCAACATAAAGCACAGAAGAAAGGTTATGTGTTTGGATAAACAGAAACTTCCAACTCGCCACAAATTATTTTTCATAAACGAAGCTTGCTGTTAATTTAAATGTATGTAACTGAAATTTCTTTAAATCACATTCAACTTTTATCTATATTATTGTGTTTTTCCTTCATAAAATAGATTCTGGCACCACAACAACCATTGGAATGATTTGAAATAGTTTCTCCCTTAATGATAAACTTAGGTTACGTTTCACTTGTGAATCTCCACAAAATGAGTAGAAAATTTACCAGAACCATTTTCTGTCATTAGTTTTTACACTCGAGTTGTTACGTATATTGTCAAAGATTTTTTTAAAACTTGAGAGGGAAAAAAATATTGAATATAAAATAAGGCTAAAAATTTTTGTTATGGTTTTTGATACCATGACAATTCGCCTTTAAGTTTAAAAACATTTTTAAGAGGTTCAGTGTCCTATCATTCCTGTTTGCAGCACTACAAAAACTATATGTAATCGTGACTGCTTACAAAAGTCAAAGACCTGATGATTTATATGCATAACCAAAATATTTTGAAAAATAATTATTCCTTCATTATGTGTAAAAACAAAGTACGTATTTAAAAAGCTTAGATTGTTTCATTATTTTAATCAATTTTATATTTACAAAAAGAACATTAAGAAATCGAAATGTTTTTTGTTTAACGTTCTTGATTTTTTTCCCAGTCATATTGAGACTACACCACTTGCATAGGAGTGCTGCAAATAGTCGTCACTCAGGTCCATTGAACAGAGAAATATAATTTTCGAACAAGCACCTTCTGGAACACGGGTCTTCAGTTTATATACGTTCTTATTCGATGAACTTGTATCCACGTCCAGATGTGGAATCAAACCTGTGATGTAAGGATCAACTCCCTACACCACAACTCTAAGACACATGCTACATGTATTACCACTGAGCCACATGAGCGAAGCGGTAACCGCTAAAATATACCCAAATAAGAGAGAAAGTTACAATAACAATGGTTTTTTGCTTAACTTATGTCGATACTATATATCCAGAGCTTGAAATAAAAGATACGAGAGTCTTACACATCTGTTTCAAATTTGGAAATTTCACTTGAACAAGACATAAATGGTAATCTAAAAACCAAGCTCGATGACAAACATGATGACTTCAACTTTTCAATCGTCAACTTAAACCTTACTTGTGTATCAATATACCTTCCTCACCTGCATACGGGGTTTTCATCTCTCAGTTGATTCGATTCCCAGGAGCATGCACACCCCTACTAATGTGTTCGGAACTTTTTATTTTTCGGTATTCTGCAAATTATAAAACCCGAGGAGATCAAAGTAGCTTTGGTGTAGCTCTGGTGAGAGTCAGCGAGACTACAGCGAGATAGGGCAAATTATTCACGGAAATGTGGCTAGGAAGTGACTAGCACGTGGAGACATGGTAAACAGAGAAGTTATGTTCTGTTTCAATTTTTACCGCCCTATACTATCTGTAAAAATGTACTTCAATCTCATTTGAATTCATTCAACTTTGAATAGTACATGTATATATATTCTCCATGATATTATTTTTCTGCATTCATGCACTAAAATTTCTTTTTGGACAAATTTACATGTATTTGGAAACGGGACTATATTTTTTGGCGTCAGTTTAGCAAATGAGGCACAAACATGGCTTTAACTGAAAAATCGGATGAATGAGAATTGCATTATGGGTTACTACAGGAATTTTACACCTGAAAAAAGACAACAAATATAATAACGATGGGAAAGGCACCAAGAACATTTCCCACCCATTTTGTGAACAATTCAGTTGTTTCTTTTTGTCCTATTATTTCCCTGTTAACAATGACAAACTATTCATTTATTGAATAAATGTAAAATTCTAGGTTTTTTAAGTCCTGCTACAAAGCGGTTTGAGTCTGTATTGAATCCCTTGTTGTACTATCGGTGAATACAATTGTCAGTCGGATTCCTTGACCAAAAAAACGTGTGATCACGGGTATTGACCGTTTAAATGCTCAGAAGATACTGCTCGGTTTCCTTACCCTTGAAGCTCTTGTGTATTGAACTTGACACAAACTACATTTTATTACATACATGCTGTATTTTCTATCTAACAACAAAATAAAAACGCCGGTGACATATGTCATAGTTTCTTATCTTTGGATTTTGTCATATGAACATTTTTGCGGCCCATTTAATATCGATCATAGATTGACCTGACCACGTTTTCGAAAAAACATGTATAGTTAATGTAAACTTTGCTTATCATTCAACGATTGGTCAGTAGGTGCGTGGTACGATTTGCCGTGCGCATTGATAACAATAGCCATATAAGGCATACATAGGTTTGTCAGTGTAAATGAATTTATACACATTTTTTTCTACCGTGGGATCGGGCTATTTTGGGGAAATTGTCTTTAGAGAGCTACAGTTTTGCCGTAGATTATCACAAAAGCAAATATAAAGTATATTGTCAAGGGTGGGACCCTTAGCTACTGAAACATGAAAGTCCTTCAGAAAGATCTGGAAACACATTTTTAACAGGGCATGTTTTCAAAGAAAACACACTATAGCTTTTTCCTTTTTATGGCCAGTTCTATTTGTAAAACCGGTTCTACCCTGTAACCTTTGAATGGGCCAACTTTAACCATGTGGTTTGAATGTAAATCACAATAACATTAGTAGGATTGATGCACTACGTATGTAAAATTTTTAAAACGAGGTTTATCATTGAAAAACAAGTTGATGAAGCAAGAATATCAGCCGTCTCGTTTAAAGTCATCAGTCATCATTTCGTAAGTTCTATATTCAATACTATGCCCTTGTCAGCAAATACAATTAATCATTAAATTCCGCTGAATTGACGGCGGATTTTCCCGTTTTTTATCCAACGGTAACAAGGAGAACAAGCGGTTGTAACCGATCGTCAGGGGATGCTCACCCCTCCATGGCATCTGACTTCATCTCTGGTGTTTCGGAGGTCCGTGTTTGCTCTGTTCCTATTCTGCATTGTTTAATGAACTTTTGAGCTTGAATATACTGTTTGTTATCTTCATATATTTCATCTTTGTAACGTATTTTAAGGCAGAAACGTGATAGGGCTAGTTAAAACGTGATAAATTCTTGTAACCCCAGCAGTTTTTCTTAAAACGATAATATTTGTAAATCTGTGTACTACGAAATTTGTGTCTTTCGCATTCATAGAGTTATGCCAAATTAAACAAAGTGTATAGATGATTTTAATGCCCAGAGGAATTTTCTGGGGATATTAAAAGAAATCAGATATGATTGACCGGTTCTTTGCCTCTGGTTAGTGCTCACCGTATTTGCAATTCTCTCGAACCTTCCTGATGTTAAAGAGATATTCATCCTCTTGAGATCTGAGATCATGAGGAAAGCGCATTTCTCATCTACAAGCAATTTTCTCCTTGACAAAGCTTTGATCCGCCTCTTTAGTGTTTCATAAAGTCAAGTCTTGATTTCACTGAAAAAAAATGTGATATATATAACTATCTAGAGTTAATTTTGATATTAATAGCTTGAAAACGGTTTTCTTGATTTTCCATCGCTTGAGGATAATTGAATAAATACTTTTCAAGTTGAATACACTTGCACATTCTGTAACGTTAAGAATAACTTACACGCCTTGGTACAGTGGCCCAAGGAGTTGAAAGGTCTTCAAAAGTTTATGAAAGAAATTTGAAGATAACAAACAGTTATCGAGCTCATAAGTCAATTGAAATAATGCAAATTGGGGTCAAGGCAAAATCTAACCTCTTAAAATATCAAAAGTGATATCAGAAGCTATAGGAAAGTAAGCATCCCCTGTCTCTGGCACATATCCGCCGTGCGCTCCTTGTCATGAAAGGGTAAAAGAAAAAAGAACATGTAGATAATTTACTGACATAAATGTAAGTATAAAAACGTCAGTCAGCATTCGACTTAATGACTGATGGTATTTACTGACGTAGCAATAAGTATGAAAAAAGCCAGTCATTATTTGTCTTAGTTACTAGTATATTCTACATTTGCTGTATTCGCTGACAAGGTAATTGTATCGAATATAAAACTTACAAAATTATGCAATGAAACGATACTGTAGCTAACATTTTCATCAACTTCTTTGTTGATAGCTTACTCGATTTAAAAAGTTGTTTTGCAACTGGGAGACAAAATGAAATGGACATGTTTATCTTAGTAAGTGAAGTGGATAATGAGAAAGATTAAGTCTTCATGTGTATCATGAATGGTTGTGGGTAACCATTAACGTTCATTTTAGTCAAATATCCCAACACAAAGCAGATGTGTCAGATTATGTGGTATTTTTAATTTAGAATCCAATGTTATTTATAGAGATGACATATACATGGATCGAAGTAAATATTTTCAAAGGATAATACGTCGTTGATTTGAGTTGAAGCGTACAGCAACATACTAGATTTTTATTCTTCTCGTGTATAAGTTTTCAAATAAATTTCTCTTTATAAGAATACAAAGTACATGTAATACACAGGGGTCTAATCATTTCCAATAGGAATTGCAACATATTTTTGCAACAGATAGTAGGAAAACCTCTTAGATAAAGTCAAGTACAATCTAAAGCATTAAGTCATTCTCAACTTCAGGGTTCTACTATGAGCAATTAGATTGTTTTATTTTACAACATAATTTGTGTAAATGACCAATGATAAGGTTGATAAGTTTAATACTTATTGAAAATGCTGTAGAAATATAGTTTTTTTTTTTGTCTCATTTTACTTTTATTTTTTCTATTTTCATTATTGCACCGAAAAAAAAAATTACAACTTTCACGCTTTTCATTTATTTGAATCCTTTTGGTCTTGAAATATAACCAAAAACGTTAACCATACATGAGTGGGGTATATATTTCAAATGGTGGTTATTTACATTTAATACCCCATGCTCACATGTACACTTAAACTATTTAAAAATCTTAAAGATGCCGTTCTTCCCCTCACATTAAAAGAAATCTCATTACATTATATTAGTGGCAATAAAATTAAAGACGTTATTGTATCTATACATGATATTATTTAACATCGACGACAAATAGGAAAAGACAATACATATTCTGTACTTTACTAAATGGTTCATTAAATAGCCTAATATTAACCTTTTCTTACCCTTTTTAAGATAACAAAATGTAACATACAACTTTATTTGCCATTTACTTCACAAGAGTCGTCAATTTTCTAAGTAAAGCTATTCAGTTTGATTATCATAGTTCTCGTTGTGTTATACTTCTGAATGCAAATTTTCTATTTGGCCTCCATAGACAGAAATGCACAGTAAACAATTTTGAAAAAAAACCCGTAATTAGAACTAGAGTTCCTGTTGTCCGACTCGCCATTATTTGTACTAACCCGAAACGCTTAACATGGTTGTACTTTAACTGTGTGAACAGGACTGACAGTATTGACTAGGACTGTAATGTGCTATGGAATAACATCCCTCTGTCAGGAGTGGAGACTCTGATTTCTTTATTTTCTTGACTCATGGCAATGAAAATCTTAGAAGAGTGTGCTTCTTTCTACTCTAGGGAACTCCAAAGTGTCATATGGCCATTATATGCGAATTCATCAAAAATTCATACAGCCGGATAATTAAATTAAAGATCTAAACCCTGAGTTTTCGAGAGTTATTTTTATATTCATTTTTTCAGTTATCACTTGATATAATAAGAATTTTTATTTAAAAAATTGACGTTGACGTGAAAATATGATTATATTCTAAGCAATTTCATAATCACGTTGAACTAGCCATATAGTAGGTTTATCAAAACAAAAAACCAAATGAACAGGGATTAGTGGCATATTTTTCGGATTAAAAATCAATCTCTAAAACTGCTTTTTCGAATAGAAGGGGAAAGCACCCTCTCAATTTCTAAAATTTTGGCTTTAAATGTCTTTGCGTCAAAATTCTGACATAAACTATTCTTCAAATAGAAAAAGCTTGGAAAAAACGAGTTTCAAGAAAAAAGAATCATTTTTATTTTGTTTTTATGAATCGCTTGACTATGTGCCTCAGAAATGAACTTATACTGCAATAAGACTTCTGGCATTTATTTCTTATTAGTCAAAGACTAGGATTAGAAACTTGAATGCGCGGTCACGCATACCGGTTTATTTGTTTGTCGGTTTAATTGCAAAAAGACAGCGTCCAAGACTCTTTGCATTCTACCAGTAGCTCCCGACTACTCAAATACCCTAAAGACGAATAAATGGATTTGTCACCTTTCGACACATTCTCAATTAGAATTTCCCCGCTAAGGCTTCTGATTAATCAATTCAACCGGCATGTTGATTTCTGGAGCCGGACTTAATAAATAATCCAATATCAATGATAGCGATTCTATTTGTTTCCTAGCTGACATTTTGGTGAGAACTTAAATGCCATTAATCGCAGAGCCTGATGCAGAAAGAGGCACCACTAACCATATTATTACCTAATTAATTTGGAACGACAATTTAACATTCCTTATTGATTTGGGCTGGCATGAAGGATCCAAGTAACAACATATATAGACATTAAAATTCAGTGTCAAATTTATTAAGATAATTATATTTACTCTTTTAAAAATATTTCGATATCAGGAGATCTGTAGAATGCAAAAATGTTTGAAGTGGAAGATAATTTTATTTTAAAACATTTTAGTCTCATTGCTCATTCAGGTTAGATAAATAAATATTTTTAAATACATTCTTATTAATTACTATAAGTAAAACCATATGAAATCACCAGAAACTTCACAAACGAAAACGAATTTCTCATGAATAAATTTAAAATTGTTTATTGTTTATTTCCACGTTTAAAGTAACACAATGAGCCAAAACCATGTGTTCTTTTTACGATATATATGGCACGCCAAATTCACAAAAATGAGCTTAACATAGTTTCACAATTGATAAACTAGGTTTATCGACTGTAAACTATAGTTTACAAACCATGAACTATAGTTTACACTTCGTTAACTATAGTTTTCATCTGTAAAACTATATTTAACGGTTGTTAACTATAGTTTACAAATGCTAATCTTAGTTTATCTGTCTGTAATAAAATGTTAACAATAGATTTTGTTGATAAACATAGATTCACCTCTGTAAACTATAATTTACGATCTTTAACTATAGTTAAGAGTTGTAAACCATAGTTTACAAATCCTGAAACTGTATTTATCAGATAATCTATGTTTTGCAATCGCAAACAATTGTGTTCATTGTTCAGTATAATTTACACTTGTGAAACATAGATTTAAGGAATCACTGTCTAGTTAGTATAGTATGCCAGGGCATCAACAATAGTGGGAAACATGGGATAATTTGCATAACGGACGAAGCCCGTTATGCAAAAATTATCCCATGTTTCCCACTATTGTTGATGTCCCTGGCATACTATACTAACTAGACAGTGATTCCTTATATTTCCATGTCATTGTGAAATAAAATTGTAGATTTAAACTTTAACAAGAGGCCCAGGGGCCACAGCGCTCACCTGAGCACATCGGGCTTGAATTTACTCACCCCCTCCAGGCGTTTATCATTTGAACAAACTAGAATCTACACTACCTGAGGATGATTCCATATAAATATCATTAATCATACGTTTGAAGTACTTGAAAAGAAGATTTTAAGGATTTCTATCCCTAATGGGACCAAATTCTCTACCCTTAAATTTCCGTCAAGTACACAATACTCTGATATTATATTTTTATAAGCATTTTATAGAGGAAAAAAATTGACCGCGAGAAATTTTCAAAAATTTCATTGATTAAGCAGTAGTTAATTAACAAAGATTGCATTGAAGTCTATGGGGAAAAGCGTTTTTTCCAATTAAAAATTCAAATAATTTGAATATCAATAAATCCTGCGGTGGAAAGATGCATTGGAACATTAAAAATAGAATGAAAATTGAAAACAATTTTTTTACCTGCTAAATCTTTTTTAAATTGATTTTTTTTTATTAATTAAAAAAGGGGAAATAACTTTTACCAAAATTTAATGTCATGAATTAGGACACATCCCACTATACATACTTATGGTAATAAATGGGAATTATGTCTAAATAAACTGAGTATTCAATGCCTACATATCTGTTATGTTTTCAATTTCATTAGATTTGTTCCTATAAGGGATTGAAGACCTTAAAAGGTTTCCCTATATATCCCTATGTAAAACTTGGGTTGGCCATTTAGGCCCCACCCTTGCCCCGGGGATCATGATTTGAACAAACTTGAATCTACACTACCTGAGGATGATTCCACTTGAGTTTCATCTTTCCTGGCCAAGTGGTTCTGGAGAAGAGGATTTTTAAAGATTTTTCCTATTTATTCCCATGTAAAATTTGGGTTGGCCATTTTGGCCCCACCCTTGCCCCAGGGATCATGATTTGAACAAACTTGAATCTACACTACCTGAGGATGATTCCACATGCGTTTCATCTTTCCTGTCCTAGTGGTTCTTAAAAAGAAGATTTTAAAAAAAATTTCCTATATATTCCTATGTAAAACTTAAGGGTCGGCCATTTTGGCCTTGCCCCGGGGGTCATGATTTGAACATACTTGAATCTTCACTACCTGAGAATGATTCCACATGAGTTTCATCTTTCCTGGCCCAGTGGTTCTGGAGAAGAAGATTTTTAAAAGATTTTTCCTATATATTCCTATGTAAAACTTGGGTTGGCCATTTTGGCCCCACCCTTGCC
>PRKT01000246.1:778136-794493 GCA_003671525.1 Saccostrea glomerata | reverse complement strand
TTGACAGTAAGGGCAGGTTGTGGGTAGGGATGGCTTATTCAGGAGAAGTGAAAGTCATTCAATACATGGAATAAATCCTAAATGTAATTTTAGATATTCAAATGATTTGTTCGACTTGTTTTAATCTCATTCTGAACCTTAATGTAACTCATAAAGTGACATCATCACAAACTTTTGAAGGTCTAGTGTCTAGTTTAGACTTTTTCTCAGGACTCAGGACCTAGAGCAGTGAGGGAACGTTATCGCGCTAAGACGTACCATGACACTGGGACTCCTTTCTTTAGGTGTCATCCGTAAGACGTGCGGTGCGATTTTCACTTCTAGTGTCTGGCTACATAGAACGTTGCTGTCGAGGTTCGCATCTATAATACAGAGTACCAGAACTCATTCTTTCCTCATGATGGGGGCGATATACTGATCTGCCTGATATTTAGCTAAAGCAGTTTTTGAGATGTCTAAATTCAGAGGTGGGTTCAATTACCATAGAGGAGTGAGCATTCGCTACCAACCAGTCTAAACAACCGTTACCCCTTACAATTGTTGTATTGGGAAAAATAACGGAAAAGATCCATAGACAATTACGTTTGTCAATAATGGCCGAACAATTCAGCAAAATCGACTTAAGGATAGATTGTATTTGGTGACGAAGTAAATGTACCATACAAAGAAATTGCGAAATGATGACTTTAAATGAAACTGTTGATATTGTGGTTTCATCACCACGTTTGTCAAGAATTTACCTCGTTTTGGAAATTGTTCGGTCGTAGAGAATGTCAATGATAGTAAAAAGTAAGGATTTCAATTCATTATGGGGAACGGTTGTATACAGAGTTGTAAAATTGTTTTGATTGTGATTTTTTGATTTTGATAAAATTTGATAGAATGAACAATACACTATATGAAAAATTGCCAAACTCTTTGTTGTTTGCAATGCTTCCTTGTGAAAAAAAACACGTATATCATGGTTTATACATGGTCACTTCTCAGATCAATGTCGAAACGAGATACATTATTTTAAATTTGCGTGTTTGGAATGTGATTTTACCATTTTTACACAGTTGTAGAATTGTAATAGAATGATAAAACAATACACTAGTTTTTAAATCTGTTAGACTACAAATATCGAAAAGAGAAGTTTGTAATCCTATTTACTCTATGTTTTTTTAAATTTACAATTAAGGAACAAATACTAAATGAATGAATGGGTGAATGAAAGACTATATTGCGATTTAATGACTTTATACATATAAAAAGTTGAAACATATGAAGATGTGAAGCGGCATTGTAAAAAAAATGAGATGATAACATTCGATGTGGCGTTAAACTCGACCGTCAACTTTAAGTTCGAGGGAACGACCATTGGTTTTCATTGCATAAGCGCGGAAATGATTAAAGCGTTTACGTAACCGCATCTAATGCAACAGCGACACCTGACGTCAGATTCATATTCCCAGAAAATCTGGTTTGAAGAAGATATTGTAAGAGGTTTCAGACTGTTGCATCAATCATGAAGAGAGACATTGTTGTATTTATTTGTGTCCTGTCATTAATTGGATTAGCTGCAGCATGGTCGGGGTAAATAGTCTTAATTAATATTTATATGACGTTCCCAATGTCATAAGAATTAAATACAAGAATATGCAATATTTTCATTCCCAAAAATCATAAGTACTCAGGGAACGTTTGGTCAGAATTTTAATTTCTACACATGATACTATTCCTCTCATAAAATGGAAAAGCTACATCTTATAACACTGCACTGCTTATAACAGCAGTTAAATTTGATTTTGATATTTTTAATTGGAGCAACATGGGGAAAACCTTATCATGGCTGCTGTCGACGTAGTGGAAGCATATTAAATGCCAGATGTATAGAGTCAATGCGTTAAAATAACATTCCTTACATCAGAAATAATTCAAGCAATTGTTTATAGGAGAAAGATTAACATTCTTCTTGAACACGTTTAAACTATTTTCTAAATTAAACTTTCATCCCCAGTTTACTGCTTTTTATTATTAATTTCTTCTTTTTCTTCTTTCTAAAACACTAGAATCATTAGAATGTGAATTATATTTATAATTGATATACAGATCTAGCAGCCATTATGTTTGTGTACACGAGGTAAGATCGAGCTACTGTTTGAAGTTAAAGGTACATTTATTAAATCTGGAATTTCCCATGAATTCCAAGGACTGGAAATGGGGGGATTGTATGGATACAGATGATTCAGTTGGTTGTCAAGGGGGTGTGTCCCCATACCAAACCAGGTTATTAAGAAATAATCTGCGTTCCTTTTTGGTAATCAACCAATGAGAGACTAGAATAAAAACAAAATTAATTATAAGGGTATATTGCTGCATTGGTAAAGGAAATTGACTATTGAAAAATTAAAGGCATCACGTGAAGCATAATGCTTTGCTGCCAGATAACCATTGACGTCTCTTTATAGTAAAATATCCAATATGAAACATGTGCAACACTATGTAGTATGTTTGGTTTTAAACTCACTTGGATATATCGTGTCGAAATATTTTTATTGATAATACGTCTTCGATATACTGTATACAGGCTTATTTTCGCCCTTTTGTACCTGCGAGCAATTTTGCTCCATTTTAATTTCGCTCGGTCACAAATCTGTGAAATATACTATTTTCTTTGCATTCGCTCTGTTTTAAAATCGACCACTTGTGATTAGGGCGAAAGGGGCGAAATAAAACGAGGCGAAAAATTTCCTGTATACAGTATACAGAATCTAACAGTCTAAATGTCGACTTGAAGGCCACAACAAGTGTTTTTTTCTTCCTATGTATAAGATTTTGAATGAATTCTGCTTCAAATGAAATCAAAATCACTCTGCCAATAATGCAAACTCTTGAAAAACAAAATTAAAAAAAAACCACACAGATAAAGAAACATCAGCATAATTTCAATATCAACTTCACAGTAATTGTGTACGACCGAAATTGTTTTTAATAGAATATTTTTTCAACTGACCAGTGACATTGTGAGACAATAATTTACTCGGTCCATTTATAAACAACTTTAAACAAACTGACAAACTTAACAAACTGAGAGAAGAAACTAAACATATCTTATGATAACTAAAATTGGAGAAAGAATTCACTCTAATAGTTGCATTCTCTCTATCAGTTTCTGTTTCTTTCTGACCAGAGATACACTTCCTCTTAAAATTATTCTTATTAGTAAGAATCCCCAAGAGCACATTTAATCTCTTTCAAATACAAAAGCCTAAAAAATTAAAGGTTTCATTTTTTTTTTATCGAATACTGAGTATCAGGTCAGAAAAACTTTCATTGTAGATGGGTATTCCGTGAAAATACCCCTCTCTCACCCTCTGAACCCGTTCCAAGCGCGATCACATTGGGTGAAACAAAATATCTTTGGGCACTAATCATTCATTAAGGATCAAACTAACTCCAAGTACCTTACAGCAACTCAAAACTCTAAATTGGACAGATACAATCAGCGATACAACACTCTTTGTAATGGAGACTGTGCATCAAATGTAAATATATAGGATTTCATTATTAATTAGAAGTAAGTCCCTAGTCAAAATGCTGGGTGTTTTCCTAATGTCGTTATATGTTAAATTTAAGTACCGAATTACGATGAAAAATTCTTAGGAAGGAGAGACGGTAGATGAAAGAAGCGGACATGACAGCGCAGTCATTATTCCTGATGAAGACTCCGAAAACGGGGTAGACATTTCCTTTGTGAGCGATTCTCCGTAATCAGTGAGGAGATAGCGATTCTTTTAATTGGAATTTCTTCCCACTCATTTGATTCATTATGTTTTAGTCTACCATATATCTCAGGAAGCATTGAGATTTATCTCCTCGAATTTTATCACAATTATTCTGAAGCAAGCACTGATACCTTTGGAATTAAGTCTATATATTCTTGCTTTTGTTTCTGGACAAAGAGATCTTTATGTTAATTAATTTTGTATATGTGTTACATAATGACGCTACTGGTACACATTTTCAGATGCGTGTGAGCCTAAATCATGTTACAACTAAGTGACGTTATATAAGTATGGGATAGGAAATGATCTCTTGTACCCGCTGGTTTGTAAAGAAAACGATTTCCTCTGAATTTATAGCTAATGTACTAACTCTGCTTCTACTTTCCAATGATTAATGTATTCTTTTTCCCATGATTATGCCCTTACTTTCTAAAAAACAACAACATTTATATAATGCCGTAATGAACGTATTCTAAGTGTCCACCTAGTACTGGTAATAGATTGATCGAGGTATGGTCTCGGAATTCTTTCTGGTCTGAATCCTGAAATTAAGATTTATTGTCAGTGTACATTATGTTATTTGATCAATATATAATTACTCATCCAGTGGTTGTTAACCCTAACATTAAAGAATAATGCAAAATGTAGACTAACAAAGATCGTGACCCAAAACCATTCATGTCCGACAGTCTACAAGCATATTAAAAAGTTATGGTGTATTAATAATTGCATGTATTTTTTGTAAAAATTAAGGTTTCCAACCTTCAGGAAATAAATTTTCAGATTTCCCTAAATTTCATCTACATGATACAAACTAAAAAAGCACCAAAAGAAAAAAAAACCCAAAAACAAAACACTGAATTTCTTAATAAAGTTAAAAGCATTTCAAACTTAAGTAACAATACCAGCATAACACAATACCAGAATAACACAATACAAGCATAACACAATACCAGAATAACACAATACCAACATGACACAATAACAGAATAACACAATACCAGAATAACACAATACCAGAATAACACAATAACAGAATAACACAATACCAGAATAACACAATAACAGCATAACACAATACCAGAATAACACAATAACAGAATAACACAATACCAGAATAACACAATAACAGCATAACACAATACCAGAATAACACAATAACAGAATAACACAATACCAGAATAACACAATAACAGCATAACACAGTACCAGAATAACACAATAACAGAATAACACAATACCAGAATAACACAATACCAGAATAACACAATACCAGAATAACACAATAACAGCATAACACAATACCAGAATAACACAATAACAGAATAACACAATACCAGAATAACACAATAACAGCATAACACAGTACCAGAATAACACAATAACAGCATAACACAGTACCAGAATAACACAATACTAGAATAACACAATACCAGAATAACACAATAGCATAACACAATACCAGAATAGCACAAATAACAGCATAACACAATACCAGAATAACACAATAACAGCATAACACAATACCAGAATAACACAATAACAGAATAACACAATACCAGAATAACACAATAACACAATACCAGAATAACACAATACCAGCATAACACAACACCAGCATAACACAATACCAGAATAACACAATACCAGAATAACACAATAACACAATACCAGAATAACACAATACCAGAATAACACAATAACAGCATAACACAGTACCAGAATAACACAATACCAGAATAACACAATACCAGAATTACACAATAACACAATACCAGAATAACACAAAACCAGAATGACACTATGCCTAGAATAACACAATGCCATAATATCACAATACCAGAATAAAACAATACCAGAATAACACAACACCAGCATAACACAAAACTAGAATAAAACAGTACCAGAATAAAATAATACCAGAATTACACTATACCAGAATAACACAATAACAGGATAACACAAAACAAGAACAACACAATACCAGAATAATACAATACTAGCATAACACAAAACCAGAATAACACAATACCAGAATAACAATACCAGCATAACACAATACCAGAATAACACAATACAAGCATAACACAATACCAGAATAACACAATACCAGCATAACACAATAACAGAATAACACAATACCAGAATAACACACTACCAGTATTACACAATACCAGAATAACACAACACCAGCATAACACAATACCAGAATAACACAATTCCAGAATAACACAATATCAGTATAACACAATACCAACATTACACAATACTTTCAAACATTTATAGAATCAAAACTTGATAATGATGCTTTATAAAATAGTTTATACATGTACAGAAGAAGGAAAATTGTTTCCCTGGCTGCATATAATGGGAAACAAATCTTTTAAAAAACATGATTCAAATAAGAATAAGCTCTCTATCAGTTTAAAGCCATTTGTTTCCAATGGGCTTAATATTTAAATCGTATATGATTCACATATCACATATCACATAAATCATGAAGAAAATAAATTTGACACCATGATATGTCAAAGATTTTGTCTGCTTTGTTATTTAATTCTGTTACCAAGTAACACATCACATTAAATCAAGAAACGCCTGTTTTTCACACTGCATGATGGGCATTATTTAAAACCTTTTGGATCAGCTGTTTATGTGTGTTAATTTAGCCGTAATTAGATCCAGGGAAAACCTGCAACATGGAAATATAGGCAAAAATTTCTCATTTAGTAATCTCATCTCTGCCAAAGCTCCAATTATCACCCATCGCAGCTTTCGTCGTCTCTTTAGACCGTCAATAACTAATGAACACCTAGATGGTATTGAGAGAGATCGAGAGAGCTAGACTAAGACTTGGCATGCTCTTTATGGTATGACAATCAGCTCACCATTTAAATGACAAAATCTGTTTCTTCTACTTTACTTTTACATTTTCCTTTCATTGCTAGAAAGAGTGTGGTAAATTTGTTTATAGAAAAAAAAGCCATGAAAATTAATGCCGCTGCAACGAGCTTTTTCTTTCCGTGTGGGGAGATTTTAATGCATTGTGTTGGGGCTAAGTTCATTAATGCTTGCAATAACATATAAATAAACTGTTTTAATTATTGATGTACATTGTCTGACATATTTTACCCTTAATATCTACCAAACCTATTTCATGTACTTTCTTTACCTATATATGGTGTGCAGGGGCTCACACCTTTAACAATTCTACTGTGGATGTCATCACCAGTAGAAAGCATAATTATTCACATCAATGATTTTAACGATTTTATGATGCATTCTAATTATTTTAGGTGTTAATTACATGTTTATTATTCCTACTACTCTAAGTGTAGGATGTATGGCTCAGTAATAGTTGAAATCTAAGGGATATGTGAAATGTTACGAAAAAATTCATATAACCTTTAGATAATATCAAAATCATGATTGCATGTAATATCAGAGGAAAGGAAACATGATAAATCATAAAGTGAGTGCAAGAAAGTGAGGAAAATTTGCCATAGATCAAGTACTGTTTTTTTCTGGCAACATTTTGAGATGCAGCTAGCTAGGAATGTCAAACTGAGAGATGACACACAAACGCGGCCATGCTAGCTCAGAATCTCATTTATTCCCTTTTATTTCCAATTTTCTTTGGAGAGATTTTAAATCATTTGGGATAAATGATACAGCAGCAGAGCTATGTCTTGTCTGTTTTCCTGTGACGGTTTCACTGGAAGGGCAGTCAGGGCTGTGTGCAATCATGTAATCGCTAATGAGAAGTTATTTTATCACTTGTTTTGTGCACTTCGCTCAAATTTGCCAAGATAATCGTAGGACCACGGGCACTTCCTGTCATCCGCGACAAGTGGGAGTTCGGAGAGATTCCCTTCACGGCAACTTCCTGTGCATTTTCGACAGTCTATTTTATTCTCCACAAGAAACACGTTATTCTCCTGCGCCGCTCATTATTTCTGCCAACAGCGCCTCGAGCTACACAGAGAAAATGAACGCTGAAAAGTTTCCCAGAATAAGGGAGAAAAAAATCTGTCAAATGTTCCTGCGCTCTCTCTAAATGACAACTCTGCCAATAGTTTTTTTGTCTCTAACAATGTTCTGATGTTCGAGGGCTTGTTTAATATTACAGCCTGGCTGATATTAGAAGGCTAATGTTATAAGAATCTGTCTATGCATCTTCTGACTGTTCTCAGATGTCAGATCCATGCAGTAGCAGAGCTGACAAATGTCTGTAATTTCATAGCTTTTGTAATTACAGTGTTCAAAAGTCAGTGTTAAGAAGCAATATTAATATAATTATAACAGGTAGATGCATAAATATGAACATTGTGAAATCCTTATTACTTTTGCAAATTAAGACAGGTTAAATTATTTTCTATATTACATTATAAGGACAGATTTTTAAAAATCTTGAAAAGAACAACAAATTTTTTGTGTAAGTAAATAAAACAAATAAGCTATTGGTCACATAATTTAAAATTTCATACAAAGTTTTACAATGGTACCCTTTAAAGTGAGTAACATAGTTCTATATAAAGGGTGGCAGCAAAAAAGTAGAATTTTGAAAGATAACAATTTCTGAAAGGATCGCCGCATGTACTCAACGCCAGAAATTTTGGATTCCTTTTCGGTAGCATCTGTTATTTTCTCTTAATTTGTCAAAGAATTTGTCACTTTAGAATCTGACTTGATTATATCAAATTGAAATTCTGTTTTATTTGACATTCACAATACCCACATATAATACGATAGAAGATGTAGATAAATAAGTCAATCCTTTTCAAAGATTTCTACCAAAGAAAAAAAAAATGAAAAAAAATCTCTGCTGAATACTAGTTGACAGTTATGAAGCCTAATTGAGAAGTCTGGCAGACAATATTGAAGTCTAAGTGTTGTTCACTGCCGTTATATTTTCATTATGGAGAACAAACTTTTTCCTGATGAAACCCCTCGGATTCTGTCTTTGAAGAAAGAAGCGTCATTATAAAGATTTTCTCGTATCTTTTGATGTCCTTAATGAATGTCATGGATTTCCAGACCGAGAGTTTTTAATGGAAAAAAAAATTACTATTCTTAAGACCAAACCACTGCATTGTTAGACATATACTTCAATGTCGAGAAATATAAAGTCACGTTTTGCGGCCAGAGTTCTCTCATGATCTGCCATCAGAAGTGCTATCTTTAGAAAGTCTTTTCTTACTGTTGTAAGGTCTATATATTGTGACCTTCATAAACATTTCACATATGTGTGATTTTAACTGAAAATCTTTGGATTCTGTCCCATCTTTTTGAGAGAAAAAAATTTGTTCATTTTTAACTGTTGTCAAAAAAGCACTGAAGAACGTATATGTGAGGGTGAACTATTTGTCCTGAATTTGTCTGTCTTTCTGTTAGCAATTTGTCAAGAGTCTGCAGCCAGTAGTCTTGGTAGACAAAAAGACAATACAAGGATCTGATTAAATTTAAGTACTGAGGAAGTAGCTGTTTTGCCTTATATTGGTCATTGTCAATGAAAAAAAAAATTAAAAATCCCTCTTTATTTTAATTATTGTTCTCCACTTTCATGAAAGGGAGGGGGCATTAAATCTCATTCCTCTGTCTGTCTGTTTGTCTGTTGCAGAAACTTTAACCTAGCTTGGTCATTATTCCTGGAAGAGAAGAGAAAAAAGCTTGCATATTCACATGAACATTACATGTGACAAGACCTTATATGATTTCTTACCCTGTGACCTTGAAATTTGACCTACTGTTCAAATTTTTTTTAGCATTACTTTAAATTGCATGGTCATCACTTTGAAGTAGAAGAGATAGGGCTTTCATAGTAAAGATTTGTATTACCTGTTTTATAGATTCATTTCATTGGTGCTGTTAAACAAATCATTTTTAGCTCACCCAAGCATCCGTCTGTCTAAAGTTTTCACATTTTCAATTCAAGAACCACTGGACCAATTTTAACCACCCAACACTTGATACAATACATTCCTTAGGTGAAGGGGAGTTAAAACCAATAAATTGAAGGGCCAAATCCCCTTAGAAGGGGAGTTAATCACAAAGCGTTGTGGTCCATGGGCCTCTGCATTACGAGTGAAACGGTTCACCGCGGTATCGATTCACCATGATATTTTTTCTTGGTTTGATACACGGTACAAAATCTCTACTTTCGGTTTGGTTCGTTTTTTGGTCAAGATCGTCATTAAGTCGGGTTTATCATAAGGTATAAACATGCTCCTCCGTATAATTTGTTCAAAAATGTAAATTTTTGTAGACTTACAGTTTGTATAATAATTTTTAACAGTTAAATCAATGAAATTGATTTCTCCTATCCATTTTGCACATAAATTATTTGACTAAATTAAATAAAAGGAAGATAAAACAACAGTTGAATTTAATTGATACCTATCAAAATATATTGTATCAAAAATAATTGAACCGAGACCAAATTTTATGATATGTATCGAACTGTGGAGGAGGGATATCGTTTCACCCCAACTCTGCATGTTTCTATATTCATTGCTGTGTATCAAGGAGACCAAAAAACACCCTCCTGCTTCACAAGCATAATCAATTTCAGTCAATGTTGAGATTTTGAAGTCACACTTAGGATAAAAACCCTCCTATTCTTGTAAGCATTATCAATTTCAGTCAATGATGAGATTTTGAAGTCACACTAAGGATAATCCCCCCCCCCCTTTAATTTCAGAATTGCAAATAATATTGTATTAGTTATATACCGAATTGTGTATCTGTAATTTAAAAACATTCCTTGAAAGTGCTTTGTTATATTGATAAAGGTTGTATAATTAATCCTAAATGTTTTTTTTTAAAATTAATTTTAGCTTATATAAGAGGGTATATACGGTAATAATTGATTAATTAATAAAATGATATGATTTGAAAAACAGTATCTAGGTCCAGTAGATCTGTACTGATCATCAGATCAAACTCAAGGTTTTACATCTCTCCTTGATATGATGACCCATACCTGTCAACTTGAGGTGAAGCTCTTTGGATCAAGTTACCTTTGTAATAAAATAATATGTATCGAATGATAAAACGCTTAATTAATTGCTTTTTTGATGGTTTCATGTTTCATTGGGTTATTTTATTTTATTGTGTTATCTTTTTTTTTTTAATAAGAAAGAAGTTATTTTGTATTTTGTTCATCACTTGTAAAACAGAGAGAGAGAGCAAGAGAAAGAGAGAGAGATGGGAGCAAGAGAGAAAGAGAGAGAAAAAGAGAATTGATTTTTTGAATTCTTCTAGAGCTTTATTTGCAACAAGGGAAAACTTCACATGCAAAAATTGTCACCAAAGTGATTGCACAATACTACATACTGGAGGATCTCTGTTAATGTTGCTACATGGCACATCTTTTTGCGGCCACTGCTTTTTTTTGTTGGAGAAATTTTATTATTTGGATGTCATTGATGGACTTTCTTTTCGTTTCTTTTTGCCACTCTTACTCAGGGGAACAATTTTCATCGCAGAGCTAATCAAATTTATGAGCAATTATTGACAACTCTGTGAAAAAAATTATTTTATCACAATTATTTGAGACAATCTTCGAAGTATGTATGCAGCAAAAGGTGCTATATTTGTGCCATGTATGAGCAATTGTGATTCGTAGACATTCCTTATTTCCATTTATGATACACTTAAACTTTTGTTAGTTTAAGATATAAAAAATCACTTCACTGAAAGCATGAATTCATTAAGAGTTTGATATAATTTTGTTTACTGTATATTAACATGAATTCTGGTCCACCAGAAAAGTTTTGTATAAAGTGGCCTTGCTTTCACTCCGTCCATTCTTGCTCTGATTGGGTGAAGGCAGTCCTCAGGCTCTGGGGCCGTAACACTGAAATGAGCTCACTTTTGATCTCATCTCACTTTTTCAAAAGGGAGTAATAGAGTGGAAAAGTGAGACTGAGGTCAAAAGTGAGCTCATCTAAGTTTTATGTCCCCGGAGCCAGGAATGGGAAGGGCCGGGGCTACAATGAAGTAGAAAAAGAATGAAGGAAAACAATCTAGGGAAGCAAGGGCAATATAACTCTGATGAATTCTTCAGATATATTCAAAGTACACATCAGAAACAGGTGAATTGTTACAAACTTAGATCCTACAGTTGTAATAATGACATTTCTTTGCTTGATTATAGAGAACATAAAAGATAAGGTGAAAAAGAAGTTGGGACTGGCAATAGAAGATGTTGGTATGGGGGACCATGATGTAAGTATCTATAGTAGTATTGTAAATCACTTTTTATGTGCGTAAACTTTATTTTAGCGTAATTACATGAGACAATGTGTTCGCAAAAATTTTATTCTGGCATATATTAGTATTCCTCAAGATTTTATAGAGTATTAAACCACAATTTGTGAAGATGGCGTCTCCCTAATGAAGAGTGAATAACTATCTCGCAAAAATAAGGTATCACGAAAATAAAGTGATCTACAGTATAGATATAAATCCCTCTGGTGGGATACTTTTTCGGTGACTGTCTCCATTATATAAACAATCTGATGGTGTCAGGTCTGTTTTCTTATATGTAAACTGTACGTAATGATCAAAGTCATACTTGTATATACTGTAAGTCGTTTTAATTCCAAGGTGTCAAAATTTCATGATTTCTTAAAAAGTACCATTTGCGACTGTTTTAATTTCACGCTGCAAGAAATTAATTTAAGTTTCTTAAAAAGATTTAAACACCTTTAAAAACTAATGATACCATTCACAATGGGTTTATTTTGCGGAAAAATGATAAATCGTGAATATAGTGAAATTAAAACCATCGTGAATATTTGCCAATCTACAGTAACCATGCTTACTTGGAAAAATCTTTTAAAATCTTGAGAATCGCTAGGCCATGATTCTTCATATTTTAAGATAAAAAAGCATCCTCAGATAATGTAGATCTAATTTATCAATTTCATAGTAATATCAAAAAAAAAAATTCATATTGTTACATTGTTTGCATGCCTTTAATGGAGTTCTCTGTTGTATGGAAATTCTAAGAAAAGGGGTTGTATTTTCTTTTCTGATTTGGTTTGTTGCTAGATTAATATGTCAAAAAAGAGGCATTATAGTCTTTGATGGGAAGTTACTGTCCTAATCCAATATTAATTAAATCACACTTTGAAGTGTTGATGGATCCGAGTGTATACAAATCCATAGAGAAGGCCAGGAAAGATGAAGACTGCATCGTGATAGAGAAATATTTTGAAGCATTATATTCAATAATTTCACAGCATTCATAACTATGTCTTTGCTTTTCAAATTAATTTAGAGAAGAGAAGAATATTCGCTTTTTTTCATGTTTATATTGAAAAATATTTGACGTAAAAGAATGTGCCTAATATATAAGATTTTAAAAACCCAATATTGTTTCTTAAAATTTATTTCAGATTTCTTTGCCAGAGAGAGAATTTTTTTTTCTTTAACTCATAAATTTTATAAAAGATTTGTAGGAAATGACAAAAAAACCAAAATCTACTTGACTTCATTTTTTCTCTTGATGATCATGAAATCAGAACGTGATCAAAATGACTTGCAATATTTTTCTTTAAATTCCAGAAGAAATGATGCATCAAATAAATTTTAATTAAAAAAAAATTAATTTGAAAAAGAAAAAAAAAATGCACATTTATCAAAAAAAGGTCGATTTAAACTGCTGTTTGTGAATGCCATGAGTAAGACAGCGGATATTAAATATCAATAATTTTTTAAGAATTATGTGTTAGGATTGGTGAAGAAGAATGAACAATGAACAGCCGTAAGCTAAAGTAATGAAATATTATCAGGAAGTTGTTTGCAGGTTTATAATCTGGATTGAATACATGGTAAATAAGGCACCTGGCCTATCATTTAAAAAAAATATATGAAATGAAAATTAATAATGTGACCATATTCTGTATTTAAACTTTTTTTTTTGTCAGAAATGTAGACCAAACTCAGGAATGAAAATTGGTCACCTGCATGATCTTAATTAAATCCTGAAATTCAAGAATTATTATAGATGTATTTTAATGAAAAAAAAGTGTTATCAGGAAAAAAAATTGGTGATGCAAAGAGCTGAATCCTTAATTAAAAATTAATTCTAAATCACATGGGTTGGTTAGGTACTCATTTTCGTTCTACTTAATGCTTTGATCACACAAGGCCTAGCTGCACTGGGGACCTCCATCTTGCTACCCCCAGTCCACCCCTAGGTGACCCAGTGCCATTTATTTTTTGTTTAAAGCCAGTTCCTAAACTTTTAAACAGTTTCATTTTCTCTGGAACCATTATTGTACCAATTTCCACCACATTTGGTATGCTAAGCATCCATTGGGCAAAATGTGAAGTAAAATTTTGAATTTTAAGGTCCCTGTAGCCCAGGAGATTTAGAGGTTGGGACAGAATCTTGAAAATTCATAAATAGAAAGCTGAATGCCAATTGGTTCCATGTTTAAATTTAAACCTTATGAGAAGTATTATTTTAAAATTATTATGCTATAGATAAAAAAATACATGCAAATGTGACGGTTGAATGTGCTGAAAAAAAAATGTTAAACCTTAGTATGAGTTCATGAATTGCAAAACCTCAGTATGCAATCCATTTAACACAACATTACAACCCTCAATGTGGGGCTTGGTACAGTCTTTTGGCCAGTTCCGGATTTTGGCCAGTTCTGAATAATTAGTAATTTAAGGACTGATAATAAATAAATTGTACGCTGTAAAAATTAATTGATTGATTTAGTATAAGAAGGCATATTTATGAGTGTTTGAATTATGTGAAGTTTTGATTTTTTGCCCTCGGTTTGGTTTCGTTATTGTACTTTAAATAGTCGATATACTTTTACAACGCAACAAGTCTGAATCACCGCGACGCGCAAGTCTGCAGAAAACCTCTGTAGATACATAATTTATTCACATAAAACCACGTTCCAGGTATCAAAATTAAGTTTGATATGTACTCTAACATATACTAAAAACTTGTCAAAAATAAATGTTAAAAACACTTTAAGATATTGAAATATTTTTGTGTTCTCATTTTACCAGTTCCAAATACCCATTTTAAATACTATTATTCACTCTTCGTTGTTTTCTTCATTGAAAACGTGACTTATTATATCCCCGCTGGAAAAACAGTAAGAAGGGGTATATAGTAATGGGATGTTTGTCCATCCATCCATCTCTACGTCCGTCCGTCCGTCTAGCTGTACATCCGTCTGTCTGATATGCTCTGGGGTATCCATTTCTTATCCGCAACCCCTCTTCTTCCACTGAATGAAGTTTAATGAGGCTTCACAGAATTTAATGAGTCTTTCACAGATTCTTTGTTTAACAGTACCAAAGTGCACCTATTTTATTTTTGGATCAGGCACATAATTCGGGCTCCCTGAGAAAAACAAAGATACTCCTATTCTTTGTAATATTGAAAGGTATTTCCATCTCTTATCCGCAATTCCTCCTATACCACTGAATAAGATTTAATGATACTTTCACAGATTCTTTATTATATTGTGACATTGTTACCTTTTATTTTACTTTTTGATCTGACGCTTATTTCGGGTCTCCCAAAGCAAAACACGGACATTGTCATAAAAATCATAAAGGAGGTGTGGGGTATCATTAAAATGAGCTCAGTGCCCACAGTACCTGTAGTTTCTCTTCAACCTTTGGAAATACAAATAATTTATTGGTAAGCAATTAATTTAACTTTTCTTAGGCATGCCAATAGATAACGTCTGGGACGTATATTTTTTAATTTAGGGTTGAATTGAATAAGAATCTTTAGGCTATCCGGAACTCGTCGGCTTATTCGTAACTGGTAAAATGGACACCTATGGTAACTTGCAAAATATAAATTATTTGGAGGGAAGGCTGAACTTTTATGAAACAATATTTAATTCCACAAGTCATGGAACTACCTTGAAAAAGCACTTAGATTTTGAAATAATGCCTAGTATATTTATAGCACTGCCGAATCAGTTTCTTATTCGGAACTGGTCAAATAACTGCATGTAGATAAAACATTGATTGTACTTCCCTGTAGAAAAAGAGAGGTGAGATTTTTCTTATGTGTTAAAACATTGGACATTGTGGTAATGTAGAATCTAGTGTGGAAGCTCTCAGTCTCCTGGCGGTGTGGTGTGTCACACTATCGTTAAATTCATGTCCCCCTCGTTATGACGCCTCGAAGCCTATTCTATCACACCGTACGGCATGTAATGGCCTACGTCAGTAATTGGTTTATATGTACGAAGCTCAGAGCAAGACTGAATGAACGTACAGGCTTGGCCAGGCTTCATTGCTAGCTTTGAGATTTGTTTTCAGTGTTAGTGATCTTGATCCATGGAGAGTATGTAGTATGGAAAGGAGGAATGAGTAAAAATACATTGAAAATTCATAAATGCATACATATATACATACATAATGAAAACATAAGGCTGGATGGGGAATTGAACCCGGGACCCCTGTATTACTACCCAGTCAGGTGCTAACCACTAGCTGAGCTATCCAGGCCGATGTCCTTAGTCCAGCCAAAATTCCTACATATATTTGTGATTCACAATCTAAAACTATGATATTTTTTCGAATTTTTC
>PRKT01000246.1:755534-777596 GCA_003671525.1 Saccostrea glomerata | reverse complement strand
GAATTAAGTCTATATATTCTTGCTTTTGTTTCTGGACAAAGAGATCTTTATGTTAATTAATTTTGTATATGTGTTACATAATGACGCTACTGGTACACATTTTCAGATGCGTGTGAGCCTAAATCATGTTACAACTAAGTGACGTTATATAAGTATGGGATAGGAAATGATCTCTTGTACCCGCTGGTTTGTAAAGAAAACGATTTCCTCTGAATTTATAGCTAATGTACTAACTCTGCTTCTACTTTCCAATGATTAATGTATTCTTTTTCCCATGATTATGCCCTTACTTTCTAAAAAACAACAACATTTATATAATGCCGTAATGAACGTATTCTAAGTGTCCACCTAGTACTGGTAATAGATTGATCGAGGTATGGTCTCGGAATTCTTTCTGGTCTGAATCCTGAAATTAAGATTTATTGTCAGTGTACATTATGTTATTTGATCAATATATAATTACTCATCCAGTGGTTGTTAACCCTAACATTAAAGAATAATGCAAAATGTAGACTAACAAAGATCGTGACCCAAAACCATTCATGTCCGACAGTCTACAAGCATATTAAAAAGTTATGGTGTATTAATAATTGCATGTATTTTTTGTAAAAATTAAGGTTTCCAACCTTCAGGAAATAAATTTTCAGATTTCCCTAAATTTCATCTACATGATACAAACTAAAAAAGCACCAAAAGAAAAAAAAACCCAAAAACAAAACACTGAATTTCTTAATAAAGTTAAAAGCATTTCAAACTTAAGTTGTAGGTGCAAACAAGTTTAAATCTGACTTTCATCAGAGTATCCATCTAACATATAGATATCCTGAGATTTTTTTTATCATGAAATAACAGAAATATCATTAGGTGTTGAGAAAAGTCACTGTAGATGTGTGAATGTTATTAAAGGTGATCATTTTTTTTACCACAATGATTCAAACTCTGTGAGAGGTGAAGAGACTAAGATTCAAGGATGTGGTTATAGATACAGTCAATCTAGACATGCTCTGAAGCAGTGACAAAGAAGCTACAATGGAATCTCCCCCGGTGCTAAAAACCCTGTCTCCTATAGGCCTATGATGAATTTGTAGGGACATTTGAATTTAGTTACCATGCCAACAGCCTGTCATCACCGGCACTAGTGCAATCAATATTATGATAATTCGTGTAAAATCAGCGAGTCAATTTGAATCTGTGTTCATTTTCACACAGGCTCTGAAGCTCTTCAGGTAGAGAGAGAGAAAAAATCTCAGATTTCTGAATAATCTCTCCCGTGATGAGGGCTATAGCCTTCGTCCATATTAGGTTCAATAGTTGGTTCCCGGTCTGGCAGGGGAAGGCTATTTATGGCACTGCGTCTTCTATACCTGACTTGAATTTCTTGAATGGAGAATACATGAAGTGAAATTTTAGGCTCTGTTTTTGAAGGTAAGTGGAAGATGTTAGTTAGAGATGCTGAATTATTCATAGGGGTTTATTGGTTCAAAAGTTGGGATAAAATGGCTAAATAAGGCATTATTGATATTTTGCAGAATTCTTCTATTGACTATTGAGTAACTTGGTGTGCACAGTCATATGATTATGTACAATTGATGTTACTAGCGTTATCAGACATTGAAAAGCAGGTCCTATTCCCAATTAAGGCAGTGGAGAGGTTATGGGGGTCTTCGCAACTAAGAAATATTTTCATTAAGTCCTATAATTGCATTGTTTTATGTGCAGTTATCCTGGAATGTTAATAGAGAGGTGACTAAGATCTATAAATGTTACATTAATGCACAATACATGTATTAGGACAGAGCCCGAGATATGAAGTTATAGACATTGATTTTTGCCATCTTTTTCCTGCATTGGTTCTGTCAATCACTGAGTTGCCTTATAGAATTATTAGGGCTTTATGATATCTTTCTTTGGATGAATTGATTCGCCTTTATTGCATTTCATTTTTGGTGGATATTTTACAATGAGTTTTATTTTTTTTTACAGCTGTTCATATTGTTTTTTTTTCACTTGAATGGAATGTTTGAAATTAAATTTGCATTTGAACTCTTGTACAATATTGATTGATAAATAATTGAGTTTGATTTTATACAGCCCTCATATTGCTTTTTCACATGAATGGAATGTTTGAAATTAAATTTGTAAACTCATGTACAAAATTGATCGATCAATTAAGTTTTAGATACTAACATATGAGAGTTCATTAATTATTAAAAATTATAAAAATGAATTTTTATCATCATACTTGCAAGGGTTTATGATTAAATCAGCTGGCTAATAATTTCACAACTCCATTAGATAAAGGTATCAGGTCTCAATTACTACATATTTATTGTAAATTTCAATTTGTAAAAGAAGTACAATTCCATGTATTTTGAACTGCATACAGTCACTAAATTTAAGAAATGTTTTTTAAGTCCACATCAGCAATATTAGAATATTTGGAAGTATAATATGGCCTTTAATTCTCTTCCACTGATAACTAGTGTTCAGACATATAAAATCCATTTCTCTGTTAAATTGCAATATGCCGTGGTCTTGATTTTATCTAGTTTATAAATTGTTCAAATGCACAACTTGGCTTTTTAAGTATGATGTAGGGAAAATAGAAAGATTTAAAAGGCTAATAAGACATTTTCTTTAATCTATACAATAAAAAAGTATTTTTTTAATATATTAAAAAGTAGTTTTCATTTTTTGGGTACTGTATACAGGGAAATTTTTACTCCCTTCGCCTTACTTGCATATGTGTGATTTTAAAAACAGGCAAATTTAAAGAACACAGTATAATTTCCTAAAAGAAACTGTGACTGGGCGAATTCAAAATGGGGCCAAATTGTTTGCAAATGTGAAAAGGTGAAAATAGTCCTATATATATACAGTACTAATGGACGCTTAAATTTTGCTACAAATTGTAGTTGCCTATTTATTTATCTCTGCGAGAAAAGGACCTTTTTTCTGCCATGAAGAGATGGTCTTCGTTATGTCGTGTCTGGTTAACTCGGGTGTTCAAACCTGCCCATTGGTCAGTCATGATAGCCAGTTTATACAACGATGACATTAATTACTATAAGTCAATTAACACCTGACAAAGGATCAACATTTACACAACTGACACTGACAAGCAGGGATCACAAACATTAATTAACATTCAAATAAGTGGTGATTACTTCACGACTGAAAATAATACAGATGTGTGTCATAATCAATAAATATAGGGTTGACTCTTCTCTTATCAGTCTGTATCTTTAATGAATGGAAATGGAATCTAAAAAAAAATATGGCTCATGGGTTTTTTTCCTTCGCCCCAGCGATCCACATAGTCACAAAATCAGTCAGCCATGATGAAACAAGCCTCTGAAATCGGGGAACAAATCCTTGGTGATAATTATTACATAATGGTCCCCAGTACAAGTGACATGCCGTTTATTGTGGTAGTTACTTCCCCTTGGCTGCTGATCAAAGTCGGGGTGTTTATTGATTAGCTTCACGGAACAGTTGCGGATTAATTAGTCTTCTTTTGATAAACTCTACGCAGCCTTGGGTCAGCCATTGTATTGATTCCGAAATCATTCACGACCCAACGGCCAAAAAAAAAAATTCAAGTAAAATCAGCGACACCGTGATGCATTAGATGTTATAGCACGTGTCTTGAGATTTCGTCATACAGTGTCTGCATGGCAGATCAGTAGATTGAATTTATTTGGCCTCTGGAGTTTCAAGTTCAATAAGACTGACATCTACAGATTTAAATGTTCTCTAGTCTTATACTGCAGGGTGCTCTGAGATTCACCAGTTATAATCAGAGAGGGCAGATATCTAAATAGCAAGAATTTACTGACCTCAGCTTTATAATCACAGCTTAATCGGAATGGAGAGGATAAAAATTAAAGAAATTTGAATGAGGAGAGAATGTAATCCATTTGTCAAGAAATTGAAAGCTTTTCCATTTATGAAAATATCTCACGAAAGATTTCTTGAACTTTATATTTCAGATTTTTTGCAGTCTTTAAAAAAGAACTTGTAAATTAAGGCAATTGAAATTTCCTCTACTTATATAGAACAGAGTATTAATTTTGTTTTATCCACAGATAAACTTTGAAGTATTTGTATGATTATGTTTTGTATAACAATAAACTTAATTTTGACCAGCTCTTATGGATTTCTGTAAAACTGTATGACAGCTAGCTAGTATTCTACACTTCTACTGTGTCAAAATTCTAGATTATGTTAAAGGATTATGACAGCTGCATTGTAGCTTTACTATTGCTGTATGTATGTTGAAAAAAAAAACCAACTAAATACTAAGTGACATCATGGCTGAGTGTAAGAATGGGATCAACAGGTGCTGTAGAATCACCTGGTACATGGCTCAGTATTCCTGGAATGTGTGGGTATCCTTCATCCACAAATTGGCACGTCCCTGGTGAATTAACAATTGGGTTTTCCGTATAATTGGGGTTCTAAAAATTGTTTTCCCTATTGTAATACTTTGTTAAATTAGCAAATAGTACAAGAATTTATGTCCCCTTTAAATTTCAGCAAATTTCCTCAAGATTTGACTGTCAGAGCCACCAATTTTGACGATTCCACAGTAATATTCATTAAATATATACATTTGAACTCGTAGGTATCTGGAACACTGAAAATTTCAAATACTGTAGATTCCTTATTTTTCGCCAGTACTTTGTATGGCGAACTGGCGCTTAACAGTCAAATCGCGAGAATTATAATTCGCAAATTGACGGTTGATCAACAGATTTTACACAGATTTCAGCACCATAAAAATAAAAGTGAGTAATATTTTTTCGTGAATGGTGCTTCTCTCGAAATTACGCGGAAATTAATTCAGGGCGTATAATTAGGAATCTACAGTACCTTTGAATGTGTAAAAGTGCCGTAAGATTAGTCAAAAATCACTTCTTTTCTCTGTGTTTTAAATAAAATATGACTAATGAAATAAACTCTAAATAAAACATTTTAAAACCACACAAAATTAAATTATACTTTGTTAAAACCATTACTTTATTATGCAATTATCTTCACTATATTGGTACATAATGAAGTACTGTGGTTGCATGCTTTTTTTTGCTATATTTTTTTTAATCAAAACTGAAATCTCCAAGGAAAATTATTTTTTTTCATGACTAGTAATTTATTGACTGCGTTTAGTATTATTAAGTGTACTAATTTGATGCCCTTAGAACATATTATTTCTAATAATATAGATGTGTGAAAAATAAATCTACTATTCACTAGTTTATTACATACAGCATCTCTCATTCTCATGATGTGAAATAGAGGAGAGAGATTTGATCTATCTTCAATTATTATTGTTTCTGGTTTCAATAAAGGAATATATATGTGCCAGGGGACATAATATCTTCACCAATTGTTGGTTGTAAAAATCAGAAAAAGATTCATTTGTATTGAATGGCAGCCATTCATTTTCTTTATTTTTTTCCCTATATATATGGATGTAATGAAGAAAGACAGAAATATATTAAAAGATGTTTTATTATCAATTCATCACCTACATTTTTTTTTTAATCTTAGGCTACATAAATTTAATTCTCTGGTTCCCAAGCCAATTTTCTCCAAAACAGATGTGGGCTGGAAATATTTTTGTTTGATTTTACTATAGTATTGACAATGAAGTAGATGAGGAAGGTATTTTCTTAATATTACCCAAATTTTCTATACAATTATGATAATTAAAAATTCTTTGTTCAAGATATAATTTTCATACTTTCCATATTGTCTGGTCAATATAGGTCTGCATTATCCATTGCTTATCAATGGTTGAACATTTTAGGCATTATCTTAAATTGTATTTTAAAATAAAGTAGCTAAGTTCTCTTTGAAAAAGGCTTCCGGAAGTGATATTCTCATAACAGATGTGCACGGGCCTGAGAACCGTAATTTCAATTTTATGTAGCCTTACCAAAAATTTAAATCCATAATTCTGAAAACATCATGGTCATTATGTACCAGGTAGATCAAGCTAAAGGTCAAATTTTGGAAATCCCAAAAAAGGATGGAGGGCAAAAAAAAAAAGATTAAGACAAAAGAAATCCAATATATTTGTGCACAGAATCTATAAAAGGTTCTTGACAAAGCTTAATTAAATGTAGATTACCAAGAAAATTCAAAGACATGGCTCCAATCAATATCTACTGCTTAACACCGGGGTTTTAGTTTCCTATCGTTAAACTTGAAGAGCAGGATCCTGTGTCAGGTCTGCTGATGAAGATCACTGAAGTTTTAAGCTCTTTTGAATAATTAAACCAATTCAACTGTGGACAGATTTGCATATGTGACAAAGCATCTGAAACAATTTGCGGCCACCAAGATTCAAAATCCGATTATTGTTTTTATTATTCCTGAAGACATTATTTCTCCAACTTGGAATCAATATGAAAAAAAAAAAAAAAGAATTTCAGCTCGGAGCACTGAATTCTATCCTTGGTTTAAAGCTGTCTTCGGCAATATATAATGCTTTGATGCTTCCGAGCCTTATATTGCAGGATTATCTTCATTTCGTGTCATGGGATTTTTCCCTCAGGGGGCATTTTAATGAAACATTGGCTTGTGTTGCACTCCCATAGCTGTCGTCAGTAGAGAAAATTGTGACACAGTACGGCGTGTATGTAACGGATTTGTGACATTATGTTACTGTAAAGAAAAGTATTTATGAAATTCGACTGCTTCTTAATTACTCTTATATGTTGATGCTAGATGATACTGACTTTTCCAGGAAAGGTGATTGCAATTATTTTTCCATGTACTGTAAAATCATATATTTTCGTGGAGTCAAAGTTTTGAGGTTTGAGAAAGAAATATTGGTTTGTGGGGATTTAATTTCGCGATTTGAGAATTTTTAAGTGTTGAATAGTACATGTAATGCATATTTTATTTTACATTTCAAGATGGTAATGAATTTAAGGGTGTCTCCATACTTTGAAAACAACAAAAATTAAACCTCCATGAAAATTAGTGATTTCATGGTAGTTTACATAGTTAATCCTTAATTAATTTTTTCTTACTTATCTTCTTTTAGGCTTACACTATAGATACATATTGACAAATGACTGCTTCAATTAAAAATTAAAATGTGAAAGTCTTGATTATAAGTAGGAGTGTGTACAAATACACCTGAGAAGAACTAATAGCTAAAGCTATTGATCCAGGAAAACGACAATTTTTTGGCTTGAATAAAATATTGCTTATTGACATTTTGAATAAAATATGGAAAATTAAAAATGATGTCCGCTTTATATCATTTAAAAGGTTTCCTGATCAGAGTTAAAATTGTGCATTATAATCTATAATGTTTTGATCATCACTAAGAGTTAGCATCAGCTTTGCCTCAGAAATGATCTTGAAATTATTTTTCACATGGGATGACATATGAGGCTGTGTACATTTCACTTCAGAAGACCTATATGTTCTCTGTGTTTTTGCTGTTGTAGAAGACCTTCAAGTTGTCTGCATATTCTCTGTCATAGAAGACCTCTAAGTTGTCTGTGTTTTCTCTGTTGTAGAACCCCGTCAGTCTGCGAGTCTCGGATGACAGATACATCGTGCTCAGCTTTGTCCTGTGTGGATGTATCGCCGGCATTCTCCTGGCTTCTGTCATCATATTCCTGATACGGAGGAACTCCAGATCCAAAAAGAAGTTAGCACAGCTGTCTGGTGGAACTACAGGGGAGGGAAATGAACCTTCTCAGGACTATCAGGTGGGTACTTAGTTGGTTACCTGGTTGTTCAGATAGTGAGTTAATGAACAGGTTGTTCAGATAGTGATCGAGTTATCGATCAGGTTGTCCAGATAGTGATTTATGATATAAGGTTGTTCAGTAAGTTACCAGGTTGTTCAGATAGTGAGATAGTGACCAGGTTGTTCAGATAGTGAGATAGTGACCAGGTTGTTCATCAAGGGAGTTAGTGACCAGGTTGTTCAGATAGTAAGATAGTGACCAGATTATTCTGATAGTGAGATACTGACCAGGTTGTTCAGATAGTGGGATAGTGACAAGGTTGTTCAGATAGTGATCGAGTTAGTGATCAGGTTGTCCAGATAGTGATTTATGATATGAGGTTGTTCAGTAAGTTACCAGGTTGTTCATATAGGGAGTTAGTGACAAAATGTTAATCAAGGGAGTAAGTGACCAGGTTGTTCAGATAGTGATATAGTGACCAGGTTGTTCAGATAGTGATCGAGTTAGTGATCAGGTTGTCCAGATAGTGATTTATGATATGAGGTTGTTCAGTAAGTTACCAGGTTGTTCATATAGGGAGTTAGTGACAAAATGTTAATCAAGGGAGTAAGTTACCAGGTTGTTCAGATAGTGATATAGTGACCAGGTTGTTCAGATAGTGAGATATTGACCAGGTTGTTCAGATAGTGAGATAGTGACAAGGTTGTTCAGATAGTAAGATAGTGACCAGGTTGTTCAGGTAGAGAGTGAGTGACAAGGTTTTTCAGAAAGTTAGTTAGTTATCAAGGTTGTTCAAATAGGGGGTTAGTCATTAGGTTGTTCAGTTTGGAAGTTTGTTTTCAGATTGTTCAGTTAGTGAGTTACCAGGTCGTTCAGATAGTGAGATAGTGACCAGATTGTTTAAATAGTAAGTTTGTTCAGAAAGTGAGTCATTTACAAGTTTGTTCAGATAGTTACCAGCTACTAAGATGTTCAGATTCTGATAGTGAGTTAGGGAGTAGGTTGTTCAGATAGCAAGTTTATGAACAAGTTCACAGGAGTAAGGGAAGAAAAAGGAAATTAAACCATGTGGCTGGAAACGTGATACTCCATGGTGCATAAGAAATAAGTTAGGGAAATAGACAAGGGAAAGATGAACCAGCTGGATAGGGTAGAGAGAAAAAAAAGGAAAACCAGATTGATGGGGCAAAGCAGAAATGGAAAAAACCAGACTGTTGGGCAAAGCCGAAATGGAAAAAACCAGATTGAAGGGGCAAAGCCGAAATGGAAAAAAAACCAAGATTGATGGGGCAAAGCAGAAATTAGAAAAAAAACCCAGATTGATTGGGCAAAGCAGAAATTAGGGAAAAAAACCCAGATTGATTGGGCAAAGCAGAAATTAGGGAAAAAACCCAGATTGATTGGGCAAAGCAGAAATGAAAAAACCAGATGGGTGGGGCTAAGAGGAAATGGAAAAAAAAAACCAAGATGGGTGGGTCAAAGAAGAAATGGAAAAACCAGATGGGTGGGGCTAAGAAGGTATGGAAATAACAGATTGGTGGGAGAATGAAGAGATAAAAAGAAACTAGATGGATGGGGCAAACAAGAGATTTAAAAAAACCCAGATTGGTAGGCCAAACAAGAGATGTAAAAACTAGATGAGTGACTAAATGAAGAGATTGATAAAACTAGATTGGTGGGGCAAACAAGAGATGCAAAAACTAGATGAGTGACTAAATGAAGAGATTGATAAAACTAGATTGGTGGGGCAAACAAGAGATGCAAAAACTAGATGAGTGACTAAATGAAGAGATTGAAAAAACTAGATTGATGGGGCAAACAAAAATAGAATAACCAGTTGGATGGTGCAATGAAAAAAAAATGGAAAAGTAAGAAGGGTGGGGCAAAAAAAAATATAGAAAAACCAGTTGGGTGGGGCAAAGAACAAATAGAAAAACCAGATGGGTGGGACAAAGAAGAAATGGGAAAACTGGATGGGTGGGGGAAAGAAGAAATAGAAAAACCAGATGGGTTGGGCAGTACATAGTGAGGTGGATAATGGCCCACATTATGTATAAGTGCATGTGTTCAATTAATCTAAGATGAAACAAAATCCTTTAAACATTTGAATATCATGCTTACAAAATTTTTAGCATCTGTGAGTAAGAACATGTATTTAGGAGACATAAGAAATTCATAGAAATCATTTTAAAAGATACAGATTTAATTGAGACAAAAAGAGAATGTGACATAAAAAGCTTTAAGAGCTTTTTTTACTGTGTAGTGTTTTCAAAAAAGTGTAACCTGTTTTGTCTTAGAGTCATTCCTTCTTTGAAATACGAAGTGAAAGTCTACCTTAATTTTCTTGATATATTTGTCTCCTTCTCCCTATAGATATTGGGCAATTATCTAGCTTTCATCAGCACACCCTTAAAGTCAATTGAAGTCAATACATTTGCTTGATGGTCAACTCACACATTTATTGGTAACAAAAAATCCATTTAGTTCCCATGGGAATCTCCACAGTAAATTGGTGACAAGACTGGATTGGACTTCCAGTCGCAGTTCAGCAACGATCAACCGTGATGAATGTGTCTGCATTCTCCATCAAATTTAGGGGGAGAGAAATTCTGCTCACCTACATGCAGGATTATTTGGCTGCCATCCCAGAGCATCTCAGACGTGAAAGTGCTATTATACCTAAATACTCCATATTGACAAATTCAGATATTTATATTGCAGACAAAGGACATTTATACACATGAAACTCTCCATAGGCTAAATTTTAATTTTTAAAACGGATGCTATTAGGTTGTGTTTCACACTTTGTTTAAAGTATGTATCAGCTAGTGTAACAATTTTGTTCAAATTATTTTTAGTTTTTGAAGAAAAAAGGCTCCAGACTACCTTGAAATCTTAATATAACTAAATACTAAGGCAACATTATTTTTTAAGTAAAGATCGATTTTTAAAAATACATTGTATTCTCTCCTTATAAACTTGAAAAAATGAGAGTATATATTTAACTATTCATTCAGGAAAGTTAATTTAATTTTTCTAAATAAGGAAGCATCTATTTTTTCTTTTTTACAACATACAACATGACGGCAAAACTTAATCCACACTTTGTTATAATATCTATTTATATAGCACTGCAGATATTAATATAAAGCAGCCAATAACTGCAGCTATAGACCTACAATATATCTTTGTGAGGCAGTATAAATATCTCTATAATTGCATCACATGGTGACGGAAAATGTTCCAAATCAATATAACCAAAATCCGAATTAAAAACAGCAAGATAAGAGAGCAGCATGATTTGATAATCTACTGTTAGATACAGATTAATATATTAGAGAAATGGTGTAGACTCTCACTGGAGTTGTGATAATCAGCAGCAATGCCTTATGGGTAATCAGCAATGTCTTATGGGTAATCAGCACAAATTACGACTATATTGAAGACATTATTTCTTGTAATTATCACTGAGATAAGAAGGCAGTGTTAGAAATGTTAATTTTATCACCTTAAGTTACCAAAGTGTCCAAATATTCCTGAGTAGTTTCCTTCTTTTATTATAAAATATATATGCCTTATAATTGTTTCTGGTCAATCTTCAAGGAACTAGAGGGTTAACATTGTTTTCTTTTGGAGTCTAGCTGACTTAAGTATTTATAGTGAGTTTACAGTCCTGCTTTTGGAATGTGATTAAATAATCTGCTGTTAGTTTACAGTCGTGACGTGAGATTTAGTTTACAGTCGTGACGTGAGATTTAGTTTACAGTCGTGATGTGAGATTTTTTTTACAGGATCTCTGTCGCCAGAGGATGCAAGGCAAGTCGTCAGAGAAGCCAGAACCACTTCACGCGGCGTCACGGATCGGGAGTATGTCCGGGGAGCAGGTCCGCAGTCCTTCCAGCAGGAGCAGCACCTCCTCATGGTAAATAGATAATGCGATTGTCTAGCATGTAACTCTCCTACGATAGAGGCACAAAAAGTATCCATATCAGCATAGAGGTGGGACAGGTTGTTAATATATACAAAAGTGCATAAATCTGATGAAATGATCCCATATATGAATAAATTTGAATAACTGTCCCACCTGCGGCAGCTTAGTGGAAACAAAATAAACCTCTGTAACTAAAGAGCGCTCCAAGGGAGATAATCTTGAAATTTGTGCAATATGTCAGTTCTCTCCAAGCTCATGATGAATAATTCGTCAGGTCTTGAATTATGTGTAATAATATAACAGAACCCTCTAATAAATGCTGCTATTGTTATACAGCCATTATTCTGCATTAGATAAATTTTATATTCATTATTAGCTGGATTAATTGTCATCCAGTTCTTAAACAGATTATACTAATAATGTTTTGTACTGTGTAAAAAATATTGCATTTGTAAAAATCAGACTAAAATTAGGAGATGCAAACATGCCTTAATTTCTGAAAGAAGTGGTGCCATTGGCTAACTATAAAAGGTTCTATAAATGTTGGTCTCTAGGTAAAATTACTACATAATGAGTCATGCATGTTGGGTCTATTAGACATTGTTCTTCCGATGCGATGCGGTGCGAGGGCCCTGGTATAGACATGGTGTCTGTCTTTGGGTAATAACCATTATCACGTGCTGTTAGTTCTATTGTATTTTCTTGTTCCCTGACACTAGTGAGGTGAAAACGATGATGTTGAATTTTTTACATCAGGTAGCCATGCAGCCTTACATTGCATTAGGTTTCAAGGTTGACAGTATTTCTGTCAGATCATGATTTCCTGGATTGAAAAAAAGTCATGGAAGACAAAAAAAATTTAATTGCATTTAAGAATCTTTATTTTAAGGGCATAAGGATTTCTGAATCAGCTGATACAGGCATTCATAAAAATTGTTTAAGTTCTGTTTTGAAATGGCTTCTCCTGAGTTATATGTTTGTGTTTGACAAATTGATTGAAGTTTACCATTGGGCTAACAGAGTCGCTGTAGCCATTTTATTTAAGCCCGCTCCTCATTTAGTCAGAGATAATGGAATACTGCTGTCTCAGCATTTAATGGCGTCCTCACTTCCGTCCCCCATTAGTTAAGTCACAGTATCTGCCATGATTAAAGCGCCGCGTTAACGGGCTTCCACCATAAAAAAGAGATCCCGGTGCCAATTAATGCCCGCCGATTTCGGCCTTATTTGTCATCCTATGGTTAAACCTGCTCACTCGCCGGGATGACAAATCGCTTCTTACTAATATAAGTCCGTTTCAGCTTTAATTCTGTTTTATTGCTGAAAATCTGTCAATTCAGAGAAATCTTTAATGGGAAAAGTCTCATATAGTTCCCTCTCACTTATACATTCTATGGTGGTATATACTTAGGGAATTATTTCAGACATTAGTTTGTCAATTTATATCAGGTAGAAATGCACTGTGAAGACAAAAACTAATGTATATGTCATATATAAATGGGATTCTGAGAGAGATTATCTCTTTCTCTCTGGAGATTAGTTAATAATGACCAGGATAAGTTTTCATTTTTGTCCACTTCTGAGTTGTGTTTTGGTCAAGGAGTTAAAGGATAGTGTCGTGTTAGAGGAAATATTTGCACCTTTAATCAAAATGGAATTTTTAAACTTTTGGAGCAGAGCTCAGATTCCATACTAGTGAACATTAATGCAGTCAAAGATTTGATCAATGCATCCTCAAAAAAAAAAACAATAACAACAGTATTACAACCAGTTTTATTGAAAATCTAAAAAAAAAAATCCCACCTCTTTTCTGTATTTTCCAATTCTTAGTATACCTCATGCCGGATGGTAACTGATAAATGTTGTAGCATAGATGTAGTCCCTAATAACAATGCTTAGACATTGACTACAAGAATGATATTAATTTCATTTGATGCATGGTATTCATTAAAGAGTAAAAGACATAATCAAGCAAACGTATAGAAAATCTTGGTGTAGAGTTTCAGAAGAAATGTGACGCACATTTCCAGTCGTAACCACTCGTTAGCCTTCTTTATTTTACCTGCGCGACATTCAGATCAGGTGTAATTTTATAAGAAAGGAAGACTCCTTGGACAACCTGGTATTTTTGTGAAAAATTATCTCCCATAAATTTTAGAAAATTGATTTAAAGTAAATATATACTACTCAAATGATTCTAAGATATTTCCTTTAGAATGCAAGTTGTTGAATCTGTTTGAAAAATGATAAATCTATTATTTATATTTTTGCACTTAATTAATTACCATATAGAAGTTTTCAAATTACATAAGAAATGAAAAAAATTACACTGACTTTCTTTGAAAGAGATGTTCATGTATTAGGGCTAAGGAAGTGTTTATCAAATCGATTCAAATGCAATATTGGATTAGTTGTAAAATTTTGAAACATTCATAAATTCCTTAGGACTGCCTGAACTGAGAACAGAGAATACATTTTGATCTGTCATAAGGATTCTTTAAAGTCATAAATCTTAAAATAAATGAAGAATTATGTAAACAAATTTGAAGGAATCAGCATCAGGGGCGTTATTTTTTTTGCAGTAATCGGTCCTAGATGACAAGATGTAGTCTAGATCTGTACAGTAAATACGTCCCTGTTCGGTGATCCCTCAGAATTTCTGAGTCCCCGTGGACTCGTACATTGCGATCATTGCCTTACCGACAATCCTGATTATGTTTGGTGAATGAAGTGAATAAAAATTAAACGCTGTTTTATGTTGTTATATGGTTCTTGAGTAAATGTCCCCATGGGATGGAATTGAAGGGTCAGGTGGATCAAGGTGAAAACAAACGGGGGACATTATCAAAGAGAGGAGGGGAGTACAAGGCGGTGGGGACTTAAGACTTAGATGAGCTCACCTCTAATCTCAGTCTCACTTTTACCAAAGGGATTAATAATCGAAAAGTGAGACTGCTAGATCAGAAATTTTATGGCCCACAGACCAGATCTTGGCTTTATTGAACTAATTAAGAGTCTTTGCATTGTCAATAATTAAGCTGTTAAATTTCTCACAATCAACATTTATTCCATTGACAAGCAAAAACTTTCAGGAACAGATATTTATTCATTATAATTTTATTTTATATATATTAAAGGACTATACTGTAAAATCACATATTTTCATGGGGCAAATTTTGGAAGTTTGAGAAGAAAAAATTTTGAATAGGATATGTTGGGATTTGATTTCATGGTCCGAGAAGTGTTGAGTTATAATGCATATTAGATTTTACTTTTTGTGGTGGACATGAATTCATGGGCCTCTCCATACCTCGAGAAAACAAAGAAAATTAAACTCCCCAAAAATTGGAGATTTCACAGTACTGAATGTAAAAAATCTGTTTGCTACAAGAAAGTTTTCAGCATAGGGGATTGATTGCCTTTGTTCTTGTTTTAGGAGTGAAGAGCCAGTTACCTCAAACATGGACATCTCAACTGGACACATCGTGTTGGTATGTCTGTATGTGTGTTTTTGTAATAAATGTCATGCAATGTTGTACATTGTACATGTATTTTAAAACCTTGCATATCTCAAAGTCTTGATTTCATTGACTCTGAGATATAATGAGTTTTGATTGTATGCATATGTTGACACTTATTAAGTCCAAACTATAACTGAAATTGTACAAGTTTTGTTTAGAAGTCCTAACAAGCACTTGTTGTGTTTCAGTCCTACATGGAGGATCACCTGAAGAATAAGGACCGCCTGGACAGAGAGTGGGAGGGGCTGTGTAGCTACGAGGCCGACCCCTCAGGCACCGACGTCGCCAATGACCCCGCCAACATCCGCAAAAACCGCTACAGTGACACCGTTCCCTGTAAGTGTAAAACAAATATAACTAAAATCAAACAAGTTGAACTTCAAACCTAAAAAATTGTTTTAGTTTGGGTGTGTAAAAGATTTTATTCTATTAAAATATCATCTTGTTAAATCATAAGTACTTAGATGTAAAAGAATGGTAGGTATTGGCCTTTATGGGGCATTATAACGTAGATTATCATGCAGGTCTGCACTTTTGGAGTGTGACGAAAGAGCATAAACTTGCCATTAGAATTAAACCCATTACTCCCCTCACTCTGGTAGAACTTACAGAAGTCATGACTTTCTGTATCGTTTTCTCCCAAGGGAGGAAAAGCACACACCATAAGAGCTCTGGCATGGAACTCAATACCTTGAGATTCGGGAAGATAGAAGCCATTTCGATTTTGCCATAGCATTTTATCAATTCTCAAACCCATTTCATGTGGGAGATCTTGACAGAAAAATGATGGATCTCGTTGAGTGCTGCCGTTGTTTTCGATCCGTGCTGAATGTTGACTGAACATTGACGGTGTGGGGAGAGATTTGTATGGTAGGGGTAGGATTACCATTACACGATACCCAGTCTGAAGTAACGCACCATTACTTGTTATTTGTCATATGGTGAACAGGGATATGATCGGTACACAGTTTGCAGTTATTATATGGATAATTCAGAATATATGTTTTTTCGCCATTTAATCAGGGCTTCTGTTTTTATGAGTGACTTTTCTCCTAATGCGCTCCTTATTAATGAGGTTATATCACATTACTTGGTTGTCAATACCTGATAGGAATCGCAGACTTGTTCATTTTTTGCATCCCATTTCTAAATCAAGTTATATTACATACCAGGATCTGCATCAGAAGCACTGATGAAATTCTGTTTGAAGTATTTTAATTGTAGACTGAAACTAAATTAATATCGGGATTATTTTTTTATATATCACATAAATGGAATTGAATTTGACTGCACACTTTTTGTCAATCTATTCAAAACTCTCATTAGGATTTCTTTGAATGATGTTAAGTAAACTGGGAAGAGTTCATGCAGTTAAATGTTCTACACATGTATTATTGAAATCATGCTGTTTAAAATTTGCAAAAATATTGGAAACAAGAGAATTTTTTCATTACAGAGAGTGTTAACTGAAAAATTAAATGAGAATATCGAGTAGCAACAATCTAATGGTTCACGGAAGTAAAATAAAAATTAAAATTAAGATGTAAAATTGGATGTCTGGAGTATCCTGTTTAGAGCATTCTCTTCGTGATGACAGAAGCCTGGCAATAATACACTGGCAGTTTTATGCCTGGATGATTCAGAACCGACAAGTATAAAATTACGGAATTAAATTGCATGCTCACGAGTGGAAGTCGGAATAATACAACTGAGCTGGCATTAAACACGCCAATTCTCAGTCGATAGGGCTGAGCAGAAGCAATAGTATTTTGTCAGACAAAATTGAAATTGGTCTTGTCTGTCACGACAGGGCCAGCCAACACTACAGGGTTGTTTTATATGGGAAGGACCAGCACACTGCTGGCTCGGCTATTCTCTGTCTCTCTCTGTTATATGGTTCTCCAGTTTATCATTTTCTGGAGGCTTTTTCAAAGAAAAAATCAATAGCCTGTCTTCTGTGAGTAATCACTGCATTGGATGTGCATCTTTGGAGTCTGTTTCTACCAGGCCCCCTGGTAGAGACATGTAATTTTATTTCTATGCAAGGCTTTTCTAAAAAAAAAGACATGACATAAAATTCATCTCATTTATGGCCGAGCCAAGGGTCTGACGTGGCACTGTTTATATGCTTGTAACCTTTAATTAAGATGTTCATTGTTAGTGTATCAAGAAGGAAAAAATAGCCTATCTTAGTATTAATGGATGTATCCTCAGTCTGGGTTATCATTTCGTCTACAAGTATCGAATGATTTTAGTGTTTATGATAGCAGATATTGCTTGTTAAAGTTCATCATGTACTTTAGCAAAGTTTACTATTAAGTCTACAAATACATACCCCTGTGCTCTGCCTTAGTCCACTGGGAGACCTGTTCATTTTGTACTTTGCCCAGGCGCTCTCATACACAATAACATACACTCTTGGACTCTGCTTAAGTTAACAGGGATCTAATCTTGACCAAGCTTGTGTGGATTTTATCTTGAACTAGCTTGCACTATTTTGATATGTGTGGATCTTATCTTGAAATAGCTTGCTCTAGTTTGATTGTGTGGATCTAATCTTGACCAAGTTTGCTGTATTTAGGTTTTGTGGATCTAATCTTGATCTAGCTTGCTCTGTTTTGATTATGTGGATCTAATCTTTACCAAGCTTGCTCTATTTTGACTGTGTTGATATTGCATTTCTCAATCATTTCTACACACAGGGTCAGTTTGTCAAAAAGGACTTAGTACCCTGTGTGACTGACTAAAATCTAAGTCTTAGACTAGCCTTTGTAACTGTAGCTTCTCCTAAGAAATGATAGTAAAAGATGCTCTTGTTTCATTCCAGATGACCATTCACGTGTAGTTTTGTCCACTAACAGTAATGCTTCAAGTTCAGACTACATCAATGCCAGCACAATCGTAAGTATGATTAAACAGTAATGCTTCAAGTTCAGAATACATTAAGCTACGCCAGAACAGAAAGAAGCAAAGAAATTTTGAGGATCCTGACACTTCCCTACATCAAATTTTACTGTTGAGTGGCATAGCCAGAATCCCTGTAAGCCTTTTCACACCTGAAATAATGAAGTTCATCACATTTGAAACCTGCTGAAATGACAAAATACACCTGTTAGTAAAAAATTTATAGAAAAATCTTGAATACTGGGTATTGAATGTTATATGTGCATATAAGGAGAAGTAATGAATTTTTGAAAGTGCTCTTCATATATTGGACACATGACAAAGTTATCATGACAAAAGGTACACAGCTCCTTAGATATTTATTTTGCAGCATCAAATGGATTCAAACCACCAGCGATTGTAAAAATTGTTTAATATTGAATTTTGGGGGACACTCGAACTATTGACGTGCAGATTAATTGACATCACGACATGCAGATAATTGACAGATATATTGCCGTATTGATTGTAGAAACATTACAGTAACTGTTAAACGACCACCCAAATCAGTTGTATTTCAGATCGGACGACAAAATGTCAATACGGGATCATTACCCGGAATCAGGGTCAAGACAATCACGACGCTAAATGATACGCCATTCACTGGTCGACAACTGCCCACAACTTCATCAGAAGGTCTAAATTAATGACAAAAATTGACCAGAAATAATGCGTTATTTAATGGGGTATAATTGAAGGCATACATTAGGTACAAGTTGTTGAGAAGGGATGGCGATAGTTTCTTGATTGTATCATGGTATCGTTTCTTGATGGAATCAAAGCGATTATTATTGGTCTTAAACGAAACAAAAAAACCTGCTGAAATGTCTTGCCAGAAATATTATTGAAGCTTGATAAATATATCTTTAGTTTATGCTTTGTCAACAACTACTGCTTGCAGGGACTATTCTTTTGTTAGCAAATAACATTGAAATTACCGGTAAGCAGAATTAATTGTTAAAGTTTTAAGCAAATGAATAAATTGAGCTTGAGTTAAGGTTAAAATCACAGAAAATGAATGAATGGAACTTGGATTACGGTTAAAGTTTACAGCCAGAGAGAAAAGAGAACTTAATTAAGTTTAGGTTAAACTCTACGGCCAATGAATAAAGAGAATTTAATTAAGTTAACCAGGTTAAAGTCTACAGCCAATGAATAAATAGAGCTTAAGTTAAATATAAAGTCTACAGCCAATGAATATATTGAGCTTAAGTTAAGGTTAAAGTCTTCAGCCAATGAATAAGTTGAGCTTGTGTTTAGGTACTAACTGACTGTTATTTTTTCCACAGACGGATCATGACCCAAGGAATCCGGCCTACATAGCCACCCAGGGTCCCCTCCCTCACACAGTGGCCGACTTCTGGCAGGTAATATACAACTTCACAATCTACTGACTATATAATCATAGAATCAAATCTCCAATTTGCCAAAACTTTAAAATCAAGTTTTAAATTAAAAATCACAGACTTAAAAGCAATTAAATTTCATTTTCCTCATTGATAGAAAGATACATGGTTAAAAAGTCTAGATAGTGTAAGCCAGAGTTATGGACAGGAAAATGAATATTTATTCCAGCATCTAAATGTGCTAGGTTAAGCAAGGTCAGAGATGAATAGATGCCTACATCTATTCAAAGGTTCAAATGTCATAGGTGAAGGTCAGTGATTAAAATCAGTTATAAAAAGACATTATAAGAAGACAACTTTTGATTCCAAGGTTAATATTTCATACGTCAAGGTGAACAATAGATGCATGCCGTTAAATTCTAGTGTATAAATGTCATATGCCAAAGTTAGCAACAAGAAGTAGGGTATCAATTCCAAGGTGAAAATGTGGCATTTCAATGTCAGTATTCCATGTCTTGAATTCAGTTTAGAGATCACAGTATTTTTCCATATTTTCTTCAGAGTGTCAAAATGTAGCACATTGTTTGTTATTTGTTATGTTTTTCACAAGGAATCACATTGAAAGGAAATGTTCTAACTTGTGGCCGATGTCTTTTGTAAATCAGAATATAACATTGTTTTAATATTAAGCTATAATAAAGCCAATTTACTAATTTGGATAAGAAAAGCAAAACTATTTTTGAAAAATTATAATTATTGAAGGGAAAAAAAACTTTGCCCCATTTCAGGATTCAGAATAACTCATTAGATTTAAAAATGAATTTTAACAAGTAAGGAAGCCAAAATAAAAATCTTAATTATAAACAGACATTGAATATTCCCATTAAAGGACACTGTGTATGTCATGCAGATTTGTCAATTTTATGTAGTTCAGAATGTCGTTATATAATATCCATAAAGGATGTCAGACCATTTCTTTAGGAATTTCCTAATGAAGTGTTGATGTTTTCTGTAATTGGAATAAGAAATGCCTTTTTATGTAGAGTATTAGTGCAGTTTATAACAAGGTTTCCTTAATAGTGTAGGCTGAGAAAACCTTAATGAATTAAGGTGTTTCCAAATATAGAGTTTGATTTCATTAGTTGCAAAATTCCTGAAATGAAATGCAGTGGTAAGTCCAGTATAGGCTCATCACAAGTACTCCATGAGTAATGAGTCCACCCAATATGACTTCTGTCTAATTGGTCAAACATTATAAATGACTGTTCTTTTTTTGGATTTATTTAAGGAATAATGTCTAATTTAATGATTTAATTATGTGATCAATCGAGTGGCTTGCATGATTATTTGCATAAACGTCTAAGGCAATTATGCATAAAATTATCACACAAGCCATTTGATTGATCATTGTCATAGAATCAAAAAATCTGACAGTTATTCCTCATATCTACATGCTTTTGATTCCACAAAATTGTGCTACAAGCCCCGCCTCTGTCTCTGTCTCGCCCCGTGAGTGATTCTTTAATGACACCTATCGATTAACCAGTACATTTATGTAGAAATAAAATACACAAATGTTTGTAATTTTATCTCTGACAAAGACATTGGAAATGCAAATATTATGTATTCAGATCTAAATATTTTTCCTAATTTTTTTAACATGGTAAGAGAGCAGGGCAGTGTCGTAATTGTGATGTTGATGCGGCTGACGATTAATTTCTATTTTTTTTTATTTAGATGGTTTGGGAGCAGGGTAGCGTTGTCATTGGGATTTTGATGTGACTGACAATTAATTTCTATTTTTTATTTAGATGGTGTGGGAGCAGGGCAGTGTTGTTATTGTGATGTTGACGCGACTGACGGAGAACGGAGAGGCCATGTGTTACCGTTATTGGCCTGAGGAAGGAAGTGATTTGTATCATATCTATGAAGTAAGTGGCATCTTCTGTGATATATTTCTTCTACCCTTGCTTATTTCCAAGGACCCTTCTATTCTAGAAGAAGTTCAAGAAGAAATTTAATGAATTGTACTGGCATTTGGCAAGGTGGACCCTTTAGAACTGACCTTTTAATTGTAAGAGATATTTAAAAACTTATTAAAACTTCAGAAGAGAGGGATGGGTTTTATTTTTAAATGCAAATTAGAGGACTTGTCTCCATGTTTTATCTTATAAACAGTTTTATTTTGAGGCCCTGGAATTCTCTGTTCTTTGAAGTTATAATTGATTATTGCTCTTTTCACATAAAAAAATGATTGCACATGAAATGCATAAGAACCATTACCTGGGTACTGTATTGGATTCTATATCATCGGATGGGCATTTAAGTTTTCCAGTGGCACCTAATCCTTGTATGTCGAATAGGCACAAATCTTAAACATGTCGTCATTTATAGTAAAAAATGACCATACAACATAACTATTATGATTTCATTGTGTCTTTATTGCATTGAAATGCTAATATCAGGAATATAAGCATCATAAGCTATCCCACCACCCATCAGAAAGCCACCCCACCACCTTTGCTTTTCTTTGGCATTCAGACATAATAATGGGATGAACACAACTTATTAAGTTTTCTTTCTCTTGCTGCTAGGTTCATCTG
>PRKT01000246.1:665534-750534 GCA_003671525.1 Saccostrea glomerata | reverse complement strand
AGCAAGCTTTATACCAAAATTGGGCATTTCATGTCCTCAGAATGAGACTCCAGAATGGGGTTTATTTGAAAAAGTAATAAAATCTGAAGCACTGAGCAGTTTTCGAGTCAAAGAACTAATGCATAAATTGAAACTATTTTTACATGTACAATTAACTTTTAAAAATCTCACTTCTCTCTTTAAATTTAGTATTTGCACTGAATGTATAAAGGGAAGTAAGCTATGGTACAGCTTACATCTTTATGGGTTTATCATTGTGATATTGATTGTTGACTGTCGAATTTTTCAGGAACAGTTTCAGTTTGCCCTAGCTGCAGTTGCAGAGGAAGTTCACGCTATACTGAAGGCGCTACCACAGTAATGTCCCCTTACATCACCAGATGGGGCTCTCTAGTCACTCAGCTCATCTCCATGGAAACAGTCATCTTAGTGTCCCTGTTACTGTTATAGATAGTCTCATGTTCATCACCTGGAATTATCAATGATGTCAAAAGTATATACATAAAAATATATCTATATATATTATGCCCCCAGTGTGAAGTCAACACACATTATATTTTTTTGTTGTGGTCTCAACTTAAATTGCTCTAAACAATCACATTTTGATGAGATTTTATGCAGGGATGAACATTAGGTGTATGTGGGAAAAAAACAACTTTACAATGGTTATAAAGAAGAATTGTGTTTCTGAAAGAAAAATTTTGTTTTGTTTTACTATAACACTTTTTTTGTTATTCTGAAGATAAAGTTTGTAGTTCGGAAATGTTTTACAATCTGTCACTGATTTTCAAAACCACTTTCAAGAAAATACTTTTAATGCTCGTAATAATTTTGAAAGGATATTTTACTAGTCTAGCTTTAGTGAATTTAATGGGTTCAGGGCATTTACAAACAGAGAATTTCATGTAAAATGAGAATAAAATTTATTAATAAAAACATTATTTATATACATGCTGTACTACTTTCTAGATTACTCAATGTCATAAGGAAAATTTAATATAATTCCAGCCAGATTCAGTTTTCCCACCTATCTTTTTCCTGTTAGTGCCCATTTTGTTGATCTACAATGTGCTATATTAAAATGTCATATGTCTCTTAATAGGTGATATATACTTTAATATATCTATTTATAAATCTCTATATATTTGTTAAGTTTGAAGATTTTATATGTTTCTATTTATAATTATGACATTGATGTGGCTCAACCTCTTGTTTGTAACTAATTATAAAAAATGATGAAAATAAGATTTAAATTGTTTATTATGGTGAAAATTATTTTTGTGATGTTGATTCTTAAAATTGTGATCAAATTTTGCTTTAAAATTGAAGTAAAAAGTAAAATTTCAGTACAGAGTTGCAAAAATGCTTTTTTGCTGACAATTGTTATTTTCCTGTTAAACTTGGCCTTAACTGAAAAAAAAAATTAGATTAACTATTTTTTTGCAACAGGTCTTATGATTGTTTATCATCTTGTGCAATAGAATCACTGAAGAAGATGTGTTCAACATTTTACTTTAATATTTGTATTTATACCACTTCTTCACATTGGCAAAATATGGACACCTTCTAGGGGGAAAAAATTACCTCCTGTACTTTTATTATGATACGCATATATGTTATTCCTCACAACTTAATGAAAAGATAACAAATCATGATTATGTAAGTTAAAAAAATATGCAATCTTGAAAAAAGAAAACAGTGCAGGAATTCTTTGAAAATTGAATTTAATATAAAAAAATTCTTTAGAGTCTTCTTGATTCTTTAATATTTGTAGATATATTTTGATAAAACTTAGACACTAAGGTTTTTTTTTTTAAATCTGTATTGGCAATCCAGTGAAAGTTATTTTGGAGAGAACACTTAAGTATTTCATATCCCACCTCAATTTTACTGGTGTATTATTTTGTTATTGATATTTGTTATTAAGCTACCCTTTTGTATTCGAAGTATTTTTTCCCAATAGCTCTTTGAATTATTTTTCAATGTTGATTAATGCAATGAAAATGCTGTTATGTGAAACTCTATTGGTCATTTTCTTTGTTGTCTGTCACAGATTTTAGGAAGGATTAAGAAATTTGAGTTTGTGAATTTAAATATTGATTTTTATCTTCATGAAAAGAAACAAATTTAAATGATGTAATTTATTATCAAGGGTAAAAACAGTTATTTTGATGAGTGAACATAACATAAATTTATTTTTTAAGCAAAATTAGTTTTTCTTATACATATAATGTGACTTGTCGATTTTTCTTCTGTTTTTAGGTTTATAAGAATAGTTGAATTTTGACCAAGACTTCTAAAAAAGAAAAATAACTTTATAAATTATGGAAGTAATCTTGCAAAGCAAATAATGTGCTGGACTTTAGAGCCTATTTACCATTCCTGATATTTTTTTCTGACGTACACTGTTAATTTGTGCATTACCTCTGTAACTTTGTATTAATGTAGTGTACTAAACGTAAAAATAAAGTGTTGATGCAATATTGACTTAAAGGTGTTTTACAGAGTTTGATTGAATCACAGGGTATGAGAGGAAGCCTATGTAGCCTTTCAATGTTGATAGGCAGCTTCAAGTCTATAAAATGGTTAAAGTCATATTAACTCGAACTCCTAGCCTTAAAAATGGAAGTGTGGTGCTTTTGATCGACAAAGACTTAAACAAAATCTAAATCTACTGTGTCTTGATATTGCAATTACTGACTCGGAACAAGTTCTGAACCCTTGTTATTATGCAAACTTTTCTCATAAGCTTAAATTTAAATAAGGTGTTGATAGTTTTCTTTTCATCGAAGAAATTCTGTAGGTTCCACTTTTCTACTGATGAAACAAGACAAATGAAATTTATTGCAAAAATTATTCTATACAAATGAGTGTGAGTCGTATTTTGGAAAAAAATTATCTCCCCATTTTACCTTTTTGAAAAATTGTTATGGTCATTGTATCTACCATTAGATATAAATTGTGATATGATGACTTAAAACCAAACTGTTGTTATCCTTCAGTTGTTCAATCAACTTGGTTAATTGCTTGCCTTGTTTAAAAAAGAAATGATCACAATTAGAGCATCCTTTTGCATACAAAATCAACAGGGAGACAGAAACCCAATATGCTGGGGATAAGGGTATATTGCAACAAAAAGAAAGGAAAGGAAAGTTGGCGATAAAAAAAACTTGAAGTCATCACGTCTATCATTGTGAGGTTAACCATCAACGTCTTTTCTAGTAAAATATCCAAATATGAAACAAATGTGTCAAACTTTCTGGTGTCTTTTATTTCAAGCTCATCAGGATATATCGAGACGACATTCTAGTTGTCAAGTAATTACTATTATTAATCGATACTACTACTTCTTTGATATATCGAAATGTCGAGCAATTGATTCCTTCTTCTCATGTGGAAGTTCAGTTTTACATAACTTCTGCTTGATATGAATACAAACATAGATTTGCTCATAACACGGTGCATTTTGTACCAGCTGGAATTCAAACAGATTGCTTGTAGACTTGATCTTCAGAAACAAAATAGATACTCATTATTGTTAATAAGAAATAATTTAATTTTAGTTGTAACACGTCATTTGATTGATTAAACGGTTTTATCCATTTTGTATAACATAACTTTCCTACGTCACAATGAGTAACGTCGAAAACGTATTACTCCGCTTGATGTTAACTTTTAAAAAATGCGATATTGGGACCTTTTTCCGAAGGAAAAAATGGGGAAATTGCCTCATTGTCTGCATTAAAATCAAATTATAAGGAATGAAGCTTATTTCAACTTATATTATACGATATAACAAAACTTGGGACAGTTTACGCTTTTTTATAAACCGCTTTTTTTATATATATTTGTTTTCAGGTGGTGCATTTTATCTGTATATCAATGATACATCGTATTTTCATAATCTGTAAAAGTTCTAACTTTATATCTAACATAGTTTTTGAGCTTTTGTAAAAATAAATTTTTGAACATCTTGACCTTTGGCAAAACCTTAATGTACACTGTATCGTGAGGAATACTTGATTAAAGTGCAGAGAAGTCGTACGGTTTGATGTTTTACGTTATTTTTTGAGAGAAAAAATTGTTAATTTAAACATTTAAAATTTTATTTAGAGTATCTGTGGATCCTCATCTGATTTTAACCACTTATACAGTACACTGTAGCAGAGTTCATCTGAAGTTTGTCCTTAACAGCAGTTATTTTGTAAAGAGAAAAGACGGGGTTGTAGGAGAGCATTTGTTTTACCCGGCAAATAGCTTTGGAGGACTTTAATGAAGTTCTCTCAAATTACAATTATAAGAATGAGCTTTACAAACAAAGACGATTGACTGTTACATTGTATAACCAAGTATACGTAGATTTTTCCTCTCTTTTTCAACATATATATAAATCAATTCCATTGTTTAATAACAAATTTGCATGATGCTCTTTTGAAATAAAGATAGACGGAATAATAATCAACTGAATCTAGAATTGTTTAGTTTATGCATGAAATTTTCATTTTCAAGTTTGCATTTAGAACTGGGTTTGCTTTGATCAATTTTGTGTGTAATCTTTAAAATCATTGATCCGAAAGTAGAAAAGAAAATATACACGAAGTGGAATAAATATTAGAAAAGAAAATTAGCATAAAATGAGTGATTAAAAAAGTGGAACAAAGAAATTTAGTTATAATAATTCGTACTGGTTATTTTCCGCCTGAATTTCGGCTGATTATCTGTTGTAAGGTAAGAAATCTTTTCAAATATATAAACTTATTATGCTTGAAATTAAATAATGCATGGACCACATGTTTTACTAAGACTGACTTTTTCATCAGTTTTTTTTATGAATTCTACTGCCAATGAATTCGACTACTATGAATTGCTTTAGCTATGCTTGGATTAGTCCACATAACTTGTTCAATTTGACACACATTTAAAAAATCATTTTCAAAAATTGAAGAGTCCGATGCTTAAACTTGCACTGGAAAATGAACATTATAAATAGTACTCAATTTTCATTTATTTTGTGGATTCGATATATTCTAGCGAACTAGTGATCTTGAAATAAAAGACACCAAAGAGTCTGACACATCTGTCTCATATTTGGATGTTTTAGTGACTAAAGGCCAACAATTAAATATTATGACAAACACGAAACATTTTAAGTTAATTGTAACACGTCATTTGATTGGATAAAAGATTTAGTTTATATCGTATAACATTAATTGTCTACGTCACAATGAGTTGCATCAAAAACGTTTTACTCTGCTTCACGTTACTTTAAAAAAATGCTCAATTTGAAGCTATTTTTGGAGGAAATTGTCTTAATGACCACAATGAAATTAAATTATAAGGAATGAACCTTGCTATCAGCTGCCTGTGGTTTTTTGTGTCCATTCTTATTCGATACCCTAGAGCTTGCTTTGCTTACGATAAATTTTAAAACGAGGCAGGCTACTCAACATAAGTTGAAGTCACAGGGATTTCAACAACCTCATTTAAAATCAACATTTTGTAAATACTTTGAGCCGAAAAATAAGATGAAAATTCAACTTTGACTAGGAAAATATTTTTATTAAAATTTTAATTATAACACGCCTAAGTTTTAATGTTTAGCTCTTCCATTTCCTACATGCACTCTCATTTCATCACATTTCTGTTATATATTTTTCATAAATAATTGATGCAAAGGTATCTTCAAAGAAAATTTGAAATTTGAAAATTTCAGTGATTGTTTAATTAAAATTTAATAATAAAGGAGGAAACAACATTAAATATACATGCGCTTTGTATTTGAAACTTTTGATTTACCCGTCGCAGGAGAAGTTTGAATTATTAAGAGTCAAAATCAGCAAGCATCGAACATTGAATGGAAAGTCAAAATTTTATTTTTTTCATAAGCTTTTGGTTTGTACAAGATTTCAATATGAACATGAACACTGTTTGTAAGTGAAGGTCATTAGACAACTTTACCACATTAGCATATTTGTGTGAAGTTTGAAACCTTCAATGTCTCTTCATTTGAATAATATGAAAGATAATGATACGGATTAACATGGATTTTTTTTTTCACATTTTTTCCCTCACTTTTTGTGACTTAAAACTTGCAAAATTGATCTTTAGATAACTTCAAGATATAATCCTAAGTCAAATGTAATCTATCTGTCATGGATCAATTTCTCAATCACAAGTTATGGCCCTGAAACGATTTCGCCGAGAGACAAATAGATGGGCGAACAGAGGAGCAAGATAACTGCCGGAGAGAGCTCTCTCTCTCTTATACATGCATTCCATGATTTTATCATATACATGTATTTTTATGGATCTTATCTTATTAGGAAAGATAAAGTTACTTAAAATACAGAATAACAGATTTGCAACCTTGACAAAAATGGTATGCCCAACAGCCTTCGATTTGGAAAGAAGTAAAAGTGCAGAGAAATAGTACTAAAACAGGGTCTTTTTCAGGATGACAGCAGCAAGCTTTCCCGGGGAAGTGTTGGTGGTTGCGGGAATTCTGATCATTTTCTACTCTTTGGTATTAATTGCTTGGATTCTCGTCAACAAATACCCATGTACCAGGAATAGTACATGAAGACTGCAAGACTCGAAAAAAAAAAACCTAGACTTTTTTTGTGTAGACCTCTTTTTTCACTTTATTTAAAAAATATGTTGTATAAAGGTAGAGTCATTTTTTTCTTTAATGAACATATTTCCTTCTTCGCTTGCTATGAAATATTTTTTGGGGGAGAAGAAAATGACTGAGGCATATGGATTTTAAATCATTGACATGCTCTCTGATGTTTATGAATAAAAAATATTCTGAACTATTTCAATAAACATTCCAAAAAGGATGTTGTTTTTCTGACGTCGTCATAAACTGTAAGGAGTGGGTCATGACTTCTTACTTTTTTACTTCTTATACACACATTGAATTGTCTACGGGTTTTTCCGCTTTCCCCATCTAGAAAAGGAGCATAAGGGGGGTGTGACCGGTCAGTAGGTGTTACTCCTTCATGGCACCTGATCCCATCTCTGATGTTTTAGAAGGCCGTGTTTGGTCTGCCCTTGAATTGTATTGTTTGATCGGACTTATGAGCTTGAATATTATTGGTGTTTCATTTTTCAGTATCTGTATTAAAATTAACATATAAATACATATTTTTGGGTTTGATTAATCATTATATTGGTTGATATTATCTTGATTTTAAGCAAAAATTGGTCATGACAGTAGTATTCAATGAGGAAATTCGACGCTTAATAGTACAATGTTTCTGTATCAAGTTTTAATTAATGTACCCGATTCTCTTTGACTAAATATATAAAAAGAGATTTAAAATCAACGTATTAGGCAACAATGCATATTTTCCATAGCACTTCTTATATGCTATATACTGTAAAAAATTTTTTTTAGTATCAGCCGTGTCAATAACGATCTACATGAAAGGAGGAAGCCCCTCGTTGTTACTGTCAACCCATCATTAAGATATCTGGACGACTTGTTATCTACTAACAAAATTTACTTTCATTCCTACATTAAACAGATATATCGCTTTGAACTCAAAATAAAGCTGCTCAAAAATCCATAGTAGCAAAATAAATGAGAGCGATCTAGGCATAGCAGACACGGACCTATAAAACCATCAGACATAGAATCAGGTGGCACTGAGGAGTAAACATCTCCTGTCGACCGGTCACACAATTTTTCAAAGTGCGTCATCATGCAGGCAAACAGATGTATTCTGATTTTTCACTGATTTTTTTTTTATATACCTTAACGCGATTGTTGAAACCCTTGTTTTATAAACTTGTTTCCCGATCATGACAAGGAGCACGCATCGGGTGTGTCCGGTCGGCAGGGGAAGCTCACTACTTCCATTGACAAAAACTTTCCTTGTTTGAGCCGTTGATTATTCGAACATAGAGCATGCTCTTACACATCAAATCAACTGGAAGACATGACTCCAAATACAGGTGATATAATGGCATACTCCTACATAAATGAGGGAAGTTGTTATCTACTAACTGAGGATGGAATAGTTGAAATCATCAGGTTAATCATTAAGTTTTGTCACCATTAAACAGACGTGTCAGACTCTTTTGTGCCTTTTACATCGCATTAAGAGGGATATAACGAATTAACTAAGTCGCCCATGTGGCGCAGTGGTAAGAGCGTGTGCTTTAGATAGAGTCTTCGGACGAGAACGTAAAAACCGAGGTCCCGTGTCGCAGTAGGTGCTGACACGAAAAAATTCCCTTAATGCTCAATAGCCCTGAGTGTCGAAAATACATAGAACAACATTTGCAGCTCTCTACGGCTATTGGTGGCGTCTCCATATGTGTATTTCCTATATAAAATTCTCGAGAGGGACGTTAAACGACATGAAAACATACAAAACGAATCAACTTTGAAATTAAAATGAATATCGCATATTTTTTTTATAGCGAGCGCAGCGAGTGTCGCGAAGCGACGCTCGTAAAGCGAGCTCAATAGACTAACGTGTAAGAACAGAGGAAATTCGGATTGAAATCTGTACATACGTCAGCCAAATTTCTCTGTGCAACATTCCCAGAATTCCTGCACTACCCAATGTCCTTTGCGCGAATATTGCCGAATAAATACATAAATAATAACGTAAAGCATATATCAGACTTTCAGTTTGTAGAAATCTTTCAAAGAAACAAGAAATAACTCTGCAATGTTTTTCGACAAAAATTGCACTAGTTCTATAGTTTCAAACAGACGCTCGGCTGTCTCCGTAAGCTCCGACGAGCTTTGTGACGTCGTATGACGTCACAGCTAGTCGAGAAGTCTCGTGCGGCTTGACGTTCGAAGTGGCTGATCTCAAGTGTTTTTGATGGTACAACTCCGCTCGCCCCAACGGTCACACCGTAGAACATATTAGATAAAACTCATCAATACATGCATATCGATTACGTTATATCGCTACTACCAATGTGTACCTCGCAGTTATCTAACTTACTACCGCTCTTTTGCGGGGGAGTAAAAAAAAGTCTAAATTTCTGGGGGCAAATGACATTGTTTACAGTAGTGACAATCGAATGATTCGAACAATTTAATGCCGAAATCACGATGTTTTGCCTGGTATTGAACTCCAAATAGTAGATTGTCAAATAAAGAAAGATTAGAATATTTTATCTGCTTAAAAATATGACGATTTTCAATGAAAATTTAACGAGAAGATTCCGCTTAATTAAAAATGTCGTTAAAAATTGACAATTTAGGATTGGCTCCTCTCAAAAATATATTAGACTGGTTCAGCGATTGTTTAGCGAGTTATTCCACCAGGATTTTTTACTTATATGTCCTTATAAATGCTACAATGATAGATCTTGCTTTGTATTGAATAGCACATTGCCCCCACCCAACAGACGATTCCTACCTCCTTCGCGAAAGAGTTCCGCTAAGTTAAGTAATCGCGATATCAAGTAAGTCACATCAAGAGTCTTTTTTTGAATGAATTATGGTTCTTATTAATACATAAATGTCTGCTAATAACAGGCGCAACTTTGGAATTTTGACAGATTGCTGAAAAATTTGATCTCCAGAAACTTAAGAGATATTGTTAACAGTATAATATCAACTTCGGAGTATTTGTTTCTGTATTCAGAAGTCTATTTAAGTAAAACCTCTTCCACTCCAAGCAACTGCATTCAATGAAGCTAGTTTTTTTGCAAAACAACAACAACAGAACAACTTTGTGATTCCATAAATCTCATTTATTAAAAATGACAAGAAAATCAAAATTATAAAAATTACTGGGAGGCCAAAAACCAAAAATTTCCTGTAATGAATATAATTGGTAAAACAGACCAAATGAGTAAATATTGCAGCAAACATAATACACTGAAGTTGGCCTCCAAGAACTAGATGATAAAACAAAAGCAAAATAAGGTGGCCAAAATACTGCAAACCAGGGACGTAGCAAAGGGGGGGGGGGGGACTTTTTTCCCCATTATTACCTTTCCTTTACTATTGAAAATGTCTATTGAAAGGTTGGTTGGCCACCAACTTCTTACCATAGTATAATGATACGAAGAATATGTAGTATTGTATGGAAAAAAATGTAAGTGAAAGGAAATTGGCTATGAAAAAAAGTTAGCCACTAAAAGTTAGCTACTAAAATTATTGGAAGGCCAAAAACCAAAGATTTTCTGTAATAAATATTATTGGTAAAACAGACCAAAATGAGTACATATTGCATAATTCCAACAAACATAATACACTGAAGTTGGCCTCCAAGAACTAGATGATAAAACAAAAGCAAAAAAGGTGGCCAAAAATTCTGCAAACAACAAACACATACAATATATATCAGTAAATTACAAAGGAGGTAAGTAAACAGTGGGATTGGCTGAAATTTTTAACTGGAGTAAAGAAAAGGGTTCGCTTAACGTTTTCTGGTCCCTGCAATATATCTTTGTAAAAATATATTTTTGTCAGCGGCTATGTTTTTGAAGTATTGTTATTTAATAAAGGTTTATTTAATTTTTTTTTCAGGAAAATCCCAAGATAAATATACTTGTAGATGTATCTTCATTTTGATCCATGGTTATATATGTTAAACGTCAGTGGCACAGCGTAGACCTTTGGAAAGACATAATGTCTATTTTTGTTCAAATTTATTGGATCTTATTTCGTAAATAAACTTTTTTTAGAAAAACATAGAAATAAAGTTAGAAAAATAAACTACATGTAAATTATCAATTCAATTTGAACCTGCTAGTAAAACAAATTGGATATTTTTTGAAGATGAGACAGGTTTGAAAAAACAAAATTGATTTTATTTTCTTCTAAGGAAGTTTAATAATCGAAGTTGAATAATTGATTTTAATTCCCATTAGAATCTCACATTTGATTGTCATTTAGAAACCCTTGTTATTGCACCAAAGAAAGTCTTTAACTTCAATTGCAATCTTTTAAAAGTGACAAGTCTGTTTCTCTCTGTTGGAGCGGTTCCTTTCGTATTATTGTACATCTATCTTCTTCCTTTTTAAAACCATCGAGAGACTTTGGAGGAACAAATTGAAGTCTTCATATACTTGACACAAAGCAAACTGAAGTTCCTTTATTTTTCAGTTAAGGTAAGATAGAATTCAATATTTGAACTCTCAAAAATAGTTTTCTGCTGAGAAAAGATGAAATATACAATATTCTGGAAATAATTACCTAATTAAATTTGAAAATTCTTCCGGGTACATAAAAAAAACAAGAGCACTACTTTCAAAATTGAATGAATTTTAAACTTACACTCAATTTAAATGTTCTAGATTTAAGTATAAGAATTTTTTTTTGAAAATTATTTAGAATAATTAAAAAGAAAAAAGAAAATTGAAATTCATTATTTAAAAATATTGATAAAATATAGATTATTTTGAGATTTATAAATAACTATGACTATACTTGTGTAATCTGAAGATTTTATCAACACCAACAGCTTAAAAACTTTAAAAAATTTCACCTTAATACACAACCATGCCCACGATAAATTAAACTTAATGCTTTGTGATATCATTGACAGCTGCTTTTTCAATAAAAATGAAATTCGTAAATTTACTAACCTTGTCATTGGTCATTTGCAAAATTATTTTGTTAAAAAACATTCTGATTTTACACATAAGTACTCAGAAGTTTGATATAAAAAAAAACAGAGTTTCTGATCGACAATTTACATATAAGTGGTTTTTGGAGACTAGATCTTCAGACAATCTTTTGGAAATCGCATGGGTACAACTTGCGCCCCGTTATTAGCAGACTAATTGTTGTATTCATATGAAGCAGAACTTGTCCAAAATATACGTGAAAAGAAGAAAACACTTCCTATGGCCTTTAACTCGACATTTCGACATATTGACGACATATTGTCAATTAACAATGTTTATTTCTATTCCTATGTCGATTCTATATATCCCGGTGAGCTTGAGATGAAAGATACCACAGAGTCTGACAATCTGTTTCAGATTCAAATATTTTACTAGAAAAAGACGTTAATGGTAATCTAACAACCAAGCTCTACATTGTATGATAAATGAAATGACTTTAACTTTTCATTCGTCAACTTCCCTTACTTATGCGCATATATACTAGTACATCTGTACCTTCATCACGGATCACGGTGGGTGTGACCGGTCAGCAAGGAATGTTAACTCTTCTTTGGCACCTGGTCCCACCTCTGATGTTTTGGAGGTCCGTGTTTGCTCTGCTCCTGTTTTGTATTTGTTTTACGAACTTTTAAGTTTGAATACTATACGTTATCTCCATATCTTTCATTCCAGATTGAATACTGCACGTTATCTCCATATCTTTTATTCCAGATTGAATACTGTACGTTATCTCCATATCTTTTATTCCAGATTGAATACTGTTCGTTATCTCCATATCTTTTATTCCAGATTGAATACTGTACGTTATCTCCATATCTCTTATTCCAGATTGAATACTGTACGTTATCTCCATATCTCTTATTCCAGATTGAATACTGTTCGTTATCTCCATATCTTTTATTCTAGATTAAATACTGTTCGTTATCTCCATATCTTTTATTCCAGATGTCAACATTAAACAACAAGGAACAAATGGCAATAGGCCTCGGGCTCGGGGTTGTGTTTTCTGTTGGAATAGTAGCCATACTGGTCCTGGTTATTAAATGTTTCTGTTCTGAAGACAGCTGTACCAAGACACCATTCCTTAACAGAGCTTATAGAGTGGAGGATATTGAAAAGAAAATCATCCACAAACCAAACAGGCCTAGTCGCATCGTACGCATGGACATGATGTTTTAAACGGAATTGTCTCTGTTTCTATTACCAAAGGAAAGGGAAGAAACAAGAATTGAAGTGATTTTATTTTCACTGATATTTTTTCTTTCAAGGAAAGTGTATAATCTTGTTATTAACCTGTTGCAGTTATTTCAGAGAGAGAGAGAGAGAGAGAGAGAGAGAGAGAGAGAGAGAGAGAGAGAGTTAAATATGTCGCATACTATAGAAAATACAAAATAATCAGTTTGTGTATCAAATGTTAATTTATGCTGTACTTTTCTGATTTATGTAATAGTTTAAATTGATATAAAATTTACTTTTAAAACATTTTGTCATGTAACCTTTTTGTTTTAGTACATTGTATAGCATAATAGATTTGGTTATTTAAAACCTGTACATTAAGTCACCTGTAACCATACACTTATTAAAAAAAATTAATTCTTAACTTAATCGACAGATTTTTGTCAACTTAATGTATAATTAAAGATGACTTAATGTCCTTGCAAGTGTTGAAATGTTGAAAACAAACTAAAAACTATTTTCTGAACTTTATAAGTAATGCAAATAGGCAATATATAAAATGTTCATCAGTATATCATCTTTGGAAATGACAAATCCAATGCAAAAAAAGACACATATGTAATATCTTGATGCATAATATTTTTACAACATCCACAGCCACGTTCTTTTTAATAAACAAACGTCTCATCCTCTTCACAACATTTGTACTTGAAAGCTGGAAATGGTAGATCCATTCAATGAATATATCCAACAATCAAAATACGAGGGGTGATCAAAAAGTTCGCGAACTATCTCTATATCTACACAACCACAATACGGATTAGAAAAAAAAATGGTACACAAATAGCCATACAAAAGTTCTATAAATAGCATATGCTGAATAAAGTTTTGCTCTTTGTTTGTGACGTCACAATGTAAAAATTACGTCACTATGCAGGTCACTTGAGACGAAAAATGGTTGCCTCAGTCGAACTCGTTCAAGAAACGACTGAAAAATTTATGGTTTATCTTAGAAATCCCTTTGAAGTCGTGTATAATAATTTGTACATACTTTATTAAGACAAATGACTGCCTATAAATTCAATCAGTGATTGGATTGATCGTTTTAGTGAAGGAAAGCAGATGGTTAAAAATGATACTGTTATATTGCCCAGTGAGAGCAAGTTTGAAAAGAGATATGTTTTTAATTAAGCAATTTGCTATCAAAGACCCAATTTTCACTTTGAAAAACAGTTGAATATTTCAACAATAATATAATTATCAAATACCTAAGATATCGTTTACTTTAGATTTTAAACATATTAGATATGATCATAAAAAGGAGGCACCCATTCTCTATCCACCTTGAACAAACGTCTCTCACGAGACAGAAGATTTGACCGTTTCTGACAAATTAACGGTTCTTGTTATAAAAATTAACTTACATGGAAAGAAATATAAAACTCAGAAACTCAGAAAAATCTTTCAGCTTTTGTGACAGAAAGCTACGGAGGGGGTCACGTGACTGCATATATCACGTGATTTGCGCATGAGTATAACGGTGACAGATGTGCATTAAAATCGGAGAGGACTAATTTAAAATATAATCAACACTGAAACCAAATATTGTATATTGTATCGAAGTTATTCAAGTAGTTCGCGAACTTTTTGATCACCCCTCGTATATCTAACATCAATTTAAATTTTAAAAGGAGAAAGGCATATTTCTGGATGAAATGATCTCACTAGATGCACTGCAGGTGGAAACATTTTTGGAACAGGGGTCACAAATTTTTATCTTTTTCATACACTTGCCTTGCCATCATCTGAGTCCCCGCTATTTCCATGAATTATATATTCCGTTTACTCTCTGCTGGTGTTCAGTGTTGGTTCAAACTGTAATAGATTTGTGGCCCGTTTTCCTCTGTTTATTGGCTCTTCCTCAATCTCAGCTTTATAGAAGCGTGTCGCAGTTGTTGTTCTCAAAGAACATTTCGTATAGTGTTCCTTAAATCCTATAGCTGATTGTTTACAAAGATTTGAGATATTTTTTTGTCAAAACTTGAACACTAACTTCAGAATCTGCATATCTACAGGTTTTTCCTTGTGCCTACCTACTTTAAAATACTAGTATATACCACCCTTGGGCCTGTATTCTGAAGAAATATGTACATGTATAACTTTCTCAAGTCAGAAATCAAGTGAATTATCGTTTAAATCTTAATTTACCTGACACTGTCTATTCAGTTAAACAATACAGCTATATTTTCATTCCAAAATGATTTAAGAACATGTAGGATAAAGTAATCAAACTGTCCATTCAGTGAGAGAAAAAAAAACTATTCTCGGCCCTTCGAAATTCGGGACTCTAACAGTACTTTCTCTCACAGAATGAACAGTTTTCGGACTTTCTCCTTTACAGAAAATGGTTTAAGTAGGATAGAGTCTTCAAACTGTCTATTCTGTGATAGAAAAAACTATTTTCGGCCTTTCAGTCCTCGAACAGTTCTTTCTCTCACAGAATGGTCAATTCTTTCTCTCAGAGAATGGACAGTTTGAAGACTTTCTCCTTAACATAAATATTTATGAATATGATTGAGTTTCCATATTTTAAAGATTGCTTTGAAAAATATACTTGGCAGAAAAAACATTTTCCTTATAGGCCAGTTATGACAATTGAAATAAAAAAAATTAAACATCTGGCAAACAAAAGAATTTCAATCTTTTTTTTTTATTAAAACCAATGACTGTTTACGTACATATGTAATAATTCAAAAATTTTAAGCTGCCAACGATATTTACCTTATTTGCAAACAATCTTATTTTAAAACCATAATTTGTGAAATGTTGTTGAAGATCCTGTATCATCAAATTATTTGTCAGTGTCATGTATCTTTTTACCTATACATGTACACCCTTACATGTATGTATGCATAGAAGTTAGTAATAATTTTTTTTGTTAACTTAAGAATGTTTTTTAAGTTTTGTGTGAGTTATTGATGTTTAAATTACACAGGCTTGTCAAGTTGGCATATTTCATGAAGAGTGTTAGCGCCTACTTGCAAATCTGTGTGATTCACACACCAATAATTCACACTAAACTTGAAACAATCCTTATATGATATAAAGCCTCGTAAATATACTCAGTTTTTGAATTTCTCGCTGCCCTATTTCGTTGCATTTTTTCTAACGTCGCTCAGCCTCATTGAGACGTCACGTTATATAAATCTGTGTGAATAATTGATAACGTTCTGCTATTATTTTGATTAGAATTTAAATGATGTCGTCTTTTGAATGATTTCGTTATTTTAAAATCTAAAACAGAAGTTCATGCAGAACCATGTGTATAAAATCAAGTCCAAAAAAACCAACACCTAAATATATAAAACATTCCCCCTCTTTTTGTCTCGAGGGTGTGTCATTTTTTTTTTTGGTCATGTATAGGCCTCACTCTATAGTTTTAAAATTTGTCCCTTCAAATTGTTCACTTTTAAATGCGATATGTATACTATAGTATATATAAAATATTATATAAATTATATTGCCTAAAACATTTTTTAAAAATTTAAGACTGTAGTTTACACGTAGATACATTTCTTGCATAACAGAAAATCTTTATTTCTGGTTTTTTAGTTCTGAAAATGGTGATGAATGCAGTGTACATGTAATTAGCATTTTAAAGAACGACATGGAAACCATTTGAAATATCAATCACACACATATATAATGCCAATCTCCCATGCAGAGTTGTCGTTCGTTCCTCTCTCAAACACCTCTGCAATGGGCTCACGTCAAGATTTTGGACATAACGTATAAAACGTTATATTTGCAGGATTGTTTCAAATTAAACTAATAGTTCTTGATTGATTTAGTGAATATCTATCTCAAAACGTAGACATAAGCATAGAAATTGAATTGTAATCAATTAAAACAAACGCACTATTTCTCGTGTTTAACACTGTGATATACGCGAGCTAACGACAGAGGTGAATGTATGAGCCGATGGTAGAGAGTGATATAATGCATGAAGTTTAGAAGCCACTCAAAAGTAAAAGGTCTTTTTTTTTTTTTTTTTTAAGATTTTTTTTTTTTGTTAGATTTTCTCTTGAATTAAGATAAGTCTTTTCATTGAAACAGTAGTTGCTTTTTAATTTGGATTTGAAAGTCATATATTTTTCCAATACCTACTTCAGATAAAAAAAAAATGGAAAAATATGTTGTCTCTACATCATGTCACGAGATGCTAATTTTAATTTTTATGTCACTTGGAAATACCTGAAATGCTTGGACAGACTTATGAAAAAGATATAACCATATAGGGTCTATATGATCAAATTGACACAAATAGTTTAACAAAAATGGATTTTAGCTAATCCGAATTTTCTCTGTTTTCTTAATTTTTTAGGACATTTAAGTTATTTTAAATGGCCATATACTTAAATTTTTCTTATTTTCACATATGGTAAAGCAGTCACTTAGAGATACCTAATGATACAAAAAACAAAAAGTTTTGACCGTTTAGTAATTTTTTAAGAGAGTAAAAACACTTTCTATGGATTTTTGGCTCATATCTGTACTTAGAGTTGAAACTTTTAAAAGCTAAAATAATTGTAGATTGTTTGGAAATTCTTATTCATTTGATATATTTTAAAACTTTAGTTCCTTATTATTAATTTAGCTAACATTTGAAAAAATTCTTCTTGTCTTTGATCGTGTAAAAATTATAACTAAACTCGTAGTTCTATAATAACTTTGAGAGGCTGAAAAAAAAGATATTTTCATACGCCACCATTCCGCCAAAAATATAGTACCTGCTAGTTTACGAACACAATTTACCATTTCCATTTAATGTTGAATGTACAATTGCTACGAGGAAAGAAAAAAAAATATTGTCTTTTAAATCTCTTTCAACTAATGATATACATGTAAGACATATAAGCAAATATGCATTGAATATGTCATCTATACTCAGAAACCAGAGAAGAATCCTACCTTAAAGATATTTGCATATGATGATTTTTATAAATTAAGAGGAAAATCCATAAAAAAAACCTAAATAGATTTTTTTCATTTAAAAATTTGACGTTGTTTTAATTCTTTTGGGATCCGATTCAATTTTTTTTTTCAATTCCTCTTTTCAGATAAGTACTGTAAATGTATTACATTTGGCGTGTACGATATTTAGCGGATATTCAATTTTCAACAAGTTAGCGTAGATTTGATTTAGCACTGTCTGAATTTGCTAGTTATAAAATCTAATATTCAAAACATTAAGCGATGTACTTGAATTAGCGGACTCTGCTTTCCGCCAAAATCGCTAAATAGAATACACCGCTAAATGTAATACGTTTACAGTATTTCATATCGATGGCAGTCTCATCAACGATAGAATTAAATGTTCTGATATTGATAACTCACTATCAAATAAAGAATCCCACAAATTAAAGTTGATCATAAAATTTGATTGTATTATTTGTGATTTTATCTGCAGGTTAATATTTACACGAATACCTGCAATTCTTATCACATAGATAATACATTAAATCAACCTAAGTGAAAAGTTGCAGGCGCGGATCAAGTTTTTGACAAGCAAAGATAAACAACCTGCTCAAACCTGAAAGAAATCTTTTTCGTTGGAAATGAAGAACTTGCTGCAGCTGCAGACATTGCTATAAGCTTGCTGCAATGACGTCAAAGAAACCATGGCGACCTATAGTCCTATACAAAGCCTTTGAGTTGCAGTATATTTGCGGTAAGTATGCAGCAAGCTTGCAGCAAAACAATTACAATGAAATCGAGGCTTGCTGCAAGTATGCAACAAATATAGGGATTTCCAAATATGGTATAACCTTACCGCAAACAATTATGTTGGAACATTTCTGCCTACAAGCAACAAGTTCGCAGAAAGCCTTTGTATTGATTTAATCTGTTAACTATAGAGAAAATCTACCACATTTGTTTAAATGATGTCAGTACAGGTATCTGAATTTTTGAAAGAATCTCTTTAGGTTTAAGACAAAGTCGATGTTCCCGCACAATTCTTAATTAAAATGTTGATTAAAATGTTTTTTCTGTTGAATTCTTGCACTCACTATATTCACTTAATTCCTTCAGTTCTTATCACATAGATAATACATTAAATCAACCTGAGTGGAAAGTTGCAGGCACGCATCAAGTTTTTGACAAGCAAAGGTTAACATCCTGCTCAAACCTGAAAGAAATCTTTTTCGTTGGAAACGAGGAACTTGCTGCAGCTGCAGACATTGCTATAAGCTTGCTGCAATGACGTCAAAGAAACCTTGACAAACCCAATGTTCCCACACAATTTTGCGAATTTGCTGCAAGCTTGTAGCAATATGCTTTTTGTTGCGGGATTTGTCCCTTTTATAGCAAGATCTAAAATATCTTTAGAAATTACTTCAACAAAGGGACAATGCCTTTGTAAATTGAACAATGATGGATATGTTTATGTCATGTCGTATATAAGTTTTCTTCTTTGGCTCTGAGTATATTTGCATTCTAGCAGACTATCCAATTTCTCTTTCACTAATGAAATTTCAAAAAAACTATTCTTTGCAGATAAAAAATTCCATAAAATATGGGGAGGGGATCCGACCGATCTAAAATCAGTAACACATGACATATACTTACACGGATTATTATATGTATATGTCACTTTAAGTTTCCAGTCAAAAATTATTTTTTTACACCTCCTTGTCAACTTTGATGATCCTTGTTGATTTGTTCTTACACACATTAATATAACTTTATTCATACAAGTATCATTTATAGTCGTCACACACATACACACGTACATGACAAAATGGATTAAACCCGGGGTTAAAATGACTGGTTATCTCACTGATTATCTGGAGCGGTCTTGAGCTGTCTGACAAAAACAGGCTTCCGTAGATTACACAGAGCTGGAAGTGGTTCGGTAAGTACCTTATGTTTTAATTTCCTTCACAATCAGCTGATCATTGAAAACTTGTGTACACGGTGCTGAAATTTTTGTCTTTTAACTGTAGACTAATTTTGTTTTGTTTTCACCAATAGTTTTATTTACAGAGAAAATTGTAAATATACGCCTACCACACTTATAGTGTTACTATCTTACTTACCCTGATAAGTATCTTGTACTATCACGGGATTTCATATAATCAGTACAGAGGCATTAAATGATAGTGTTTACTTTGAAGGCAATGATATAGAATGATAATTGTCCATTTTCTCTATGTGACGAGAGTCCCTGTGTCGAAACTGTATTCGATACACTGTATACCCTAAAGATACATCGTGTTCATTTAACCGGAACTGGAAGCCGGAACAGAGTGTAATCAATTTCCTTTCTGTATATTGCTTTGTTGATCTATATAGAGCATATATGGCTATAGTTAAAAGGACCTTTAAAACTAGTGTTTGTTTCATTTGCGAAGATTTGGTTGCGTGACTATTCAATATACATTTACTTATAATGTGTATTATAGCCCCTTAACCTTTATATATTGTCCCTTTTCACGTTTGTTATTTTTTTTGTACACATCTAATAAACTCCGGTTTTAAAAAGCTACCCTGGATCTAGAGTTGTTCAAATTAAATTTTTCAGGTATACTGATCAAAAACCTCCATAAACTACCATGTATGGGAAATAATTCGGAATATGCTCCTGAATAGTGAAAACACTTGCTGTATGTTAATATTAAAATTATTTAAAATTCCTATACTGTTTCCTTTAACAAAATTAGCGGAGAAATGTAAATATAAACTCATATTTTATATGCGTTAACCAATAACAGTAACATTTGTCTTCGCTAGCGCTGTAGATATTCTAAAGGAATAGCTTCTGCTGAATGATTATTATTCCTGTAAAACTGTTAATTGGTGAAATAATCCAGATCCCCTTCTGTCTTCATTATAATATTGAATTCATACCGAAATATATTGAAAATAAAGTAAAATCCTCAATTATGATAGTCATACGTGTATCTTTACCTTCGAATTTTTAATTCCAAAATACTAGCTTTATCTTTTTTCCAGGGTATGCAAAACCTTTGAATTACCAGTGAAGAGAACCCGCGCCTTTATTTAATCGAGTATGAAAAATAAAGCTCGCCAAAGAAATTCAAAAATAATCGGAGACAAAAATGGAATCAATAAAAATACCAAAGAAAACAGAGACACTCACATAGTAAAAGAAAACGCCTCTAAAAATGGGATAAGCTTAGAGCTGTTTATATTCCGGACATTGTTTGCTGTATTTACGATTGGTTTACTTGTATATGGGTTGTATATTTTGAACAGTTCAAAGAACAATGACAGTGTAGGCACAAGCGATACTCATAAAATTAAAAGTGAAGACAGTTTTGTTGAGTTAGAATCTGAAGACTCTGATGAAACCGTGCAAACGAAAGGAGAAAAACCTAAACAAGAACACTCGGAACAAAACGGAAATGAGAAGGATCCTTCTCTGCACACAATACCGCCCGTACAGAAGGAAAAGAAAACTGAACCGTCAAAATTTTCACAAAGTCAGTTATCGGCAACGAACCAAAATAGCCAAACGTCCACTAAAACAAATAAAAAGCAATCTAAGAAGAAGGAAAATGGTGTTCAGGATTTAAAAACAGAGGCTGAAAACTTCAAACCAACGTATCTGAAGAAGATGTCACCAAAAAAGATTTTCGCCGACGGCCGGCGACTTCCGCCTGTGGAGTTATTACCACAGAAACCAAACAACAGCAGTGTCAGGTACCGCTAATCAAACACTCCTTTATATCACAACAGTAGAAAACACACAAATACTGTATACAGGGAAATTCCCATCCTTTTTTTTTGCCCCTTTTGTTCTATTCAATGTAAGACGAATTTAAAACGGGGCGAATTCAAAGAAGACAGTACAATTATTTTTACAGAAATGTAACTGAGCAAATTTATATCTTGGCATAATTGTTTGCAAGTTTGAAAGGAAAAAAAGAACCATGTGTACAGTAAACAAAAGATAAAAATTATGTATTCATTACAAAATGTACAGTTAATCATTTGAATCTTGACCGGTACAAGTAGGAAAATAATTCAAAAATACCCATCATTCCCTTTCTTTTGGCTTTAGGGTATTTCTGTACGACGAATTTTTATCTGATCAAGAATGTGATGGACTGATGAAAGCCCACGATAGTCATGTAAAGGAATCCTCCAAAATAAATCCACTCATTTGCTTTGACACAATAGAAACACTGAGAAAACATCTCAAGGCCGCTCACAAAAGGGTCAAGGTCACTCCTGCTGATTTTATTCCAGGTAAGCTAAGTTGAACAAGTACTTTTCGTTTGTCCAATAAGGCTGTTAGACCTCTGTATCTGTAACTGAAATAATGAAGGATAAAATTTTGCTATGTGAAGAAATAGACTTGCATTTGTAGTTAACCCTTATTTATCCTCCTTTGTTTTCATAGCAATTCATAGACAGTCATTTTGAATGTTTTATGAGCGACCACTCTGCGATTTTTATTAATGTGAAATTTCATTACGGTTGTCCAAGCCACCAATGAGAATTCCTACGAATAGATTATATAGATGAACGGAGTAGGGTGACCTAATTTCAAATCATAACCTCATCATAAAATCATACATTTATTCACAATTTAAGTTATTGGTAGACGTATTCAACTGTTAATTGTTAAATTTTTTTCAGGTACCTTTTGTGTCAATGAAACATTTTCTAGACAACTTTCTGGATGGTTAAAATCCAACTGGAGCTATAGTACAGCCTTTTATCCGGGCGAAAGTAGATTTTCGAAGATTTTTGAATATCGAGTCAAAGAAGCGACACAACTCTTACCAGAAAATGGCGGGAAATTTCAAATTACAAGTTATCCAGAAGGAATAGGTACATTATAATCCTATAAGATGACATTATTATATTATAGTACATAATAAATCTGGAATTTTATTCTGATTTTATTTAGATTCTCTTAAATTAAAATTATGTTCTTACTTAAGCATAATTTTCATAGTAATTATTTTTGTATTCGAATCTTTAGCATAAATATAATAGTAAAGCCCCGGAAAATAGACATCTTGATATATTAACGAATTCACGGGGTAAAGAAATTATTTTTCAAATTTTTTTTTCTAATCTACTTATCATCATGTCATTTCTTTTATCATTTTGGTTTTCTGATAAGAAACTGTAGAACCCAGTAAAAAATGTATAATTGCACTTCTTTTGTCTTGAAAAAATTACACACAAAGGTACATATAAAAATAGAAAGGTTCAGTTACTCAGTGATTCTTACTCGTTTGCTGCCCTAAACTTGAAGGATACAAGACTCATACGGACTGTGTGGAGGATAACGTGGATGAGAGAGACAGAATGGCTACCATACTGGTCTACCTACAGGACGTGGAGGATGGGGGCGAAACGAAATTCCCAGGTACGAGTTAATAAAAAAGACAACTATTTACTATATATCCTGTGTTGGATATTTTGTAATACACCATGAAAGAATGTGTACAAGAAAAAAAACAATAAATAGAGAAACTGATGTTATCGATATGGAACTCACAACCAAAACCTATAAATATATAAAGCACATAAGTAAGATGATTATTGTATATAATTATAGACACTTGCTTGACTCCGTAAAAGGCGTACACTTATTAACTTAAAGGAATTAAAAGTTACTCTAGTAACTGTTTAATTACATAACAGAACTGGGTATTTGGGTAAAACCCCGTAAGGGACGTGCTCTGATATGGAACAACATGAATGAAGAAGGCAAATGTGAACTGATGTCCGTACACAATGCTGCAGTGGTCAATAAAGGTCATAAATACATTATACAGAGATGGTGAGTTCTGGATTACTTGTTTCATGTGAATACATGGCGACACAGTCATGCTTGAAGTCGATTTCATACTACTAAACTAGGGCATAAAATTATAAAATATAGATGCTGATGCAATTTTAGTCAGACATTGCCATTGCTATCTAACCTAGAACGAATTGAATAAAGAAAAATATAACTAAGAGGAAATTATTGGTCAATCATAAAACATTATAATCATTTTTTTTGGTCAGGTATTACTACAAGAATTTCTATTCCCTCGGTAAGCGTCCTCCGGAACCAGATCTTCCTGCGCGTGCGCCTGGGACACCTCGAGTAAATTGTGACGAATATGAAAATGGCAGCTGTCGTTGGTACGACGAATGGAACTACGAACATCTTGTAGATTACAGAAATCAAAGATTAAATCTTAAATAGAATTGAAAACAGTGTGTTCTCATTCCTTTCAGAAATTGAAGGAGTTTACAAATGATCTTTAATAACACCAAGTTTTTGCTTCTGAATTTAAGAAACAACAAATAAAGATCATTAAAAATCGTAAATGTAAATTTGTTTTAAAATACCAACATATGTTAAGTATATAACTCAATATAGAAAAGAAGACGAATGAATAATATTTAAGTAACGAAAAAGCTTTAGTACTTTGGGGAAAATTTAATCTTGAGGCCCATAGAAAAAATAACTCATATGAAACAAAGTTAACTATAGTTAGGTAAATAGGGTACCTGTAAAGTGCGAAACGAAATAGAAACGAAACGAAACGAAACGAACTGAAACGAAACGAAATCTGCCGAAACGAAACGAAATCTACCGAAACGAAACGAAACCTACCGAAACGAAACGAAATCAAGACGAAACGAAACGAAATCAAAACGAAACCTGCCGAAACGAAACGAAACAAAACTATGAAAATGTTTTGCTTTTTTTCAAATCAAGGTACATGTATATTATTATATATATGTGTAACTGCATGTGGACTTTTTTTTTTACTTCAAATAAAATTCATATAGTTCAGGCACTTGTTAATACTAAGTATAAAATTAAATTACCGATATATTATGCTCCCTTCTCAGTCTAATGATGTACATGTATTTACATGCTTGCCAGCTGCAAATATGCACGAGCGTTCTATGCATGTATAGTTTCAATATGTGCAGTATTTTCTAATATTTATTTCTTACTCTTATAATCTTATTTTCAGTCCTTATTAAACCCCCGCTTGAAAAGTGGGAGGGTATATAGTAATCGGTATGTCCGTCCGTCTGTTACGCTTTGGGGTACTGTATAGGGGGAAAATAACTCGCGGTGTTAGTATTCGCTATATTCACGGTGTTGATGAATCCGTGAATTCAAGAAACAGTGAATAAGTTTTCAATATGTATAGATAAGGGAGGAAACTTTTCTTACATACCAATTCCGCGAATTCAAGAAACCGCGACAGTGTCAAAGAAGAGAAAAACGTGAAAATTACAACCCGTGAAATTAATCCCCTATACAGTACCCATCTCTTATCCGCAACTCCTCTCATACCACTGAATGATATTTGATAAAACTTTCACAGATTCTTAATTACATATTGCCATTGTGCACCTCCTATTTTACTTTTAAATCTGACATATATTTTTGATTTTTCAGAGCAAAACATGGACACTGCCATTATATTCATATGGGAGGCGGGGGTATCATTTAGTGAGCTCATTGCTCACAGTATACCTCTAGTTTATCTAGATACAACATATCTATCAAAATTGATGTGTTACATGTAAAGGCTTAATTATGTATGGGTCGAAATAAAGTCACTGTACTGTTGTATTGCGAATGTCTTAAAACACAGGATAAACTAGAGGTACTGTGAGCGATGAGCTCACTAAATGATACCCCCGCCTCCCATATGGTTATAACTGGTGAAAAAGTCCATCTTTTCCTGTGGCCGGGAAACCCAAAATATCTGTCGGATCAAAAAGTAAAATAGGAGGTGCACAATGGCAATATGTAATAAAGATTCTGTGAAAGTTTCATCAAATTTCATTCAGTGGTATGAGAGGAGTTGCGGATAAGAGATGGGTACCCCAAAGCGTAACAGACGGACGGACGGACAGACGGAAGGACGGACGGACAGACGGACGGAATTAACGATTACTATATACCCTCCCACTTTTCAAGCGGGGGGTATAATAAATGATACCCCCGCCTCCCATATGGATATAATGGCAGTGTCCATGTTTTGCTCTAGAAAATCAAAAATATATGTCAGACCAAAGCGTAACAGACGGACGGACGTACAGACGGACGGACGGAAATACCGATTACTATATACCCTCCCACTTTTCAAGCGGGGGTATAACTAGAGGTACTGTGAGCAATAAACTCACTAAATGATACCCCCACCAGAGACTTAGAGAATTTAGTATTCCATTCCGAGGTGTCTGGTTTTATTGTTCAATCAGTTTATACACGTAACTCCAACCGGAATCTTGTGTACCCTTTCTACGTATGTACGGTCCTTTTTTTATCGAGGTAATTTTCGAGGAAGAAATGAGTGGTTTGCGATAAAGAGGCTCGACCAGAGACGTCTGAAACGATTTAACTGACAAGAAAAAAAGTCACTGGAAGCGAAAGATGTCTTTTTTATGTAGGTAAATTATTCAGTAAGATTTTAACATAATATGACATAGGCGTCGGAAGCGGAGGGGGGGGGGGGGGGTTGGGGGGGGGGGGGGGGGGGGGGGGGGGGTTAGCCCCCCACTTTTTGCAAAGATATATATCATTATTATATAGGCATTGAAATTGGGGTTAACCTTTTTTGTTGGTTAAGCCCCCCCCCATCCCCTTTCAATTTCCTTCCGACGCCTATGTATGAGCTTGAAGCGAAACAATTGCCTGTGGTGTAGAGGGTTTTCATTGCCTGGTGATGATAAATAAGTCAGGCAACAATGTGTAATGGTTTGGGTTGTGGCTATCGGCCTGGATAGCTCAGTTTGTAGAACACCTGACTGGAGATGCAGGGGTCCCGGGTTCGATTCCCGGTCCAGCCATACATTTTCCCCTCTCCTGTTACAGATTTGGTGCCATTGACCACCCCTGGAATTTCAAGTCCTTCCAGTGGGTAATAAGAACTTCTGTTGTGATTTTGAGGGCGAGACCTGATTTACGGAGGGTGGAATGTAATGGTTTTGGCCGTGGATATCGGCCTGGAAAGCTCAGTTTGTAGAGCACTTGACTGGAGATGCAGGGATTCTAGGTTCAAATCCGGTCCAGCCATACATTTTCTCCCTTCCTGTAACATCAATATAGAAAAAGTTGTCTTGTCCCAGCCCTATTTGAAATACATATTGATCATGATAGATTGCTGAATCTCTTTTTTGCCAGGTGATACATGGTAGATATTTTTGCTGTAGTAAAAATGTCTCAAAATTTACATTAAAAGTTACTGAATTTGAAAGGAGTGAGTTATCGCAGCAAATTATTCCATATAAGCTTGAGAGACGAGGGTTTAATAATCCCTTCAGCAAAGACATCTGCAACACGGAGATCAGGAAACCAACAAGTTCCTTGACTCTTTAATCTGTTTATATAGTCACAGAATTAGTGTGGGAATGTTGACCTTGTATGACCTTGTCTCCCGTCTACTACATCTGTAGGTCCCACTTGATCATTCTGGAGTACAGAGACATACTAAATAACCAATAGTTGTACAATATCCTGTGTACAAATCCTGTAATAATGTCACTGACCATGTTCTGAGAGATAGGATTATGTGGGAACCCAGGCCATTCAATTCTTAAAGACACCTATATAGCTCTAAAGTATTGTGTCTGAAATGAAGGACTAGCCAGAAAAATTATAACTTACAGGAATAAATATTGAAATAAGCAAAAAAACGAAAAGAAAGGATTAAAAGAAAATCCTACTGTACATCACTTTTATTTGCGCGAACTTTATTTCTTTTAATTACACAAGACAGTGTGCTCGCGAAAATTTAATTCTCGTGTATAATAGCATATATTTTTTTACCCTTTTTTGGGGATGGGTGTGTAGGCATTATATATTAAAGCATATACCAAAAGATTGATTAGGAAGCAGGATTTCAATTAAAACTTTCAATCGTTAACCAGAAACAAAACAGTAAAATATAATTTAAATTAGCATGACTACTTATGATATATATATATATATTATGCCTATGATGAAGTACTTTTCATTCCAACATGGTGTGAGCTAAAGGGGTAAAATGAATTATGTTGAAAATGTCTCATGAAATGATCTCTGCATGGAACTTCACTATAATTATATATGGATGTTTTATTGTATTGTCTAATTTAAGAGCCTATGGTCGAAGAAATAGGTATCAAATATTTATGAAATATGGAGATAAACTGTAATCAAGCTCAAAGTGCATTGAAACCATATTAATCTGGAACAGACTTAACTAGGGATCAGGTGCCATGGAGGAGTAAGCATGTCCTAATTACAGGTGTCATTTGTTGCTCTCTGAACAAGCTAAATATGGGATGCAAGCTTTGATTGACTTCAAGTTTATTATGCTTTATTATATTTTTAGAATATTATCACAAACGGTACATTCATAAGTCTCATGAATGTTACTTTAATCTTGTGGTACTCTTCGTCAAGTGGGTTGCTTATATCTAAATGCTTAGAATGATATTACAAATTATTATGTGTATATAGAAGTCTTTCTTTTGCTTTATTTTAGTATAATTGATCATATTAAAGGTTTAAGTTACATACAGATTTATCATTAAAATAGCACATTTTAACAGCAAAATAAAATTTTCAAATGCAGCTCATATTGCTTTAAATAGTTTTTAATTCCATAAATTAAGAATACAGGTCCAAAAATACATGCAGCTGTTGTTTTGTTGAACTCTTAATATCGTTTTTTTTTTTTAGATAATTATAATATTAAATAAAATTTGTTTATTATCTGTGACAGGTTGCCTGTTTACGAACCAGTTATGTGGGATAGAAGAAGTCTGCATAGATGGTAAGTTTTATGTTTTATTCATTCATTCAATATTTCCTCCTCATGGAGATATATGATAAGTGAATACAATTAATAAACATTACATTTAAACAAACATAGTCATACAAAACTAAATATAGCAAAACATATTTACAAAACCTTTTAATGAATGTTAAAGGTGAGAGGGTAGGTGGTGGAAAAAAAGGGGGGATACATGTACCCGGTATTTTGTGTCTGACAGCGTTAGGTAGTGGTAAGCGACAGCTGTCAGAGTGCCCTGTTGTAATGCGCGGCTGCGCTTTGAACAAGATTGAGATTCAATAGGGGAAAAGCTTGATTGTCTGTTTCAGAGCTTGTATGGCGTCCTAGCAGAACTAAAAATGTTTCATTTTCTGTTAGTGTTGATGTGAATTGCAAAAGATTTTGATGTATTTATAAGAAACTGATAAATATTGGATTGTATGTGAAAGTGAATTTTTAGTCAAAATTCGAACCCCTTCCGAGATTTGAAGGACTAGTCAGAGAAAACTGTCAGCTGCGATTGAAAGTCAAATTATCTAACACCTTCAGAGAGGTGAGATAAAAGAACTGAAGTCATAAAGGGATTGATTTAAAGGTAAATGGTACTTGGGTTAAAAACAGTTCATTTTTACTCAATGCCTATATGAGCAATATATTTAATGTGATTGAACACACTTCATTAATTATGGTAAGAAGCTGTTTTGTTTGGACAATTGAAGGATGCAGGGAAAACCTTTACGTTGGAGTTCATGAAAGGAAAAGTGCAATTTCATTTTTCATTTTGATGAGTAAAAATTAATGTACTTGTTCTGCCCTAGTAAACTCACCTGAACGGATTCAGTCACCCAAACGGATGCAGAGGTTGGGTGACATAGAGAGACAAGACTCTTCTTGTCCTTATTTACACCTCAATGTAAAAAATGGAAAAGGCAGTAGTAGCAATATCATGGTTATCATTTTAATAGAATTTGAAAAAATGAATCAGTAAAACATTATTCATAAAAAAGTTATGTAAAGAATTATTGTCCAGTTTCTAACATTGGAGAAAAAAAAGTTTGGCAAGAGATATGTACATTTGAATTTATTTTTGTGATTACGGAAAATGTTCCAAGATTAATCTCGGAGTCTTAAGTCCATAGCCTAAATGAATTAAAGAAAATGTTTTTCATCAAAAGCACAATAGCTCTGTATGTATATGAAGTAAAAGTTTGATATTTATATACACAAAGGATTAACAGGGTCAGTGTTTTGGTAGAGGCATTTCCAGGTAGAATTTAGTCTGGCCCCTCACAATACAAACACTGTAATGGAATTGTATACATGGTGAAATTTTTTAAATGAAGTAGAAAGCCTAGCTTGTTTACATGAGCCTGATAGCAGTGTGTCTATTTTAAGGTTATTAGCTGGTAGAGTGTGCCAAGACCCAGGCAAGATTAAGTCGGCAAAAGCTTTTGGTAGGAGATCAGCTAACTAAATTCATCTTATGGGGAGGAGATCACCGATTATCTTGTTGGGGGAGAACTCAAATTTTTCGTTTTAGGCTGAATCTGTGCTTGGATCTCTTTCAAACTGTGTCTTCTTCTGATAAAATCCTCATCTAGAGGGGCAAGGGAAGGCAGGGAGGAAAAGAAGAAAGGCTCTTGAGAGATTTTTTTTGTTGGAATTTCTTGGAATTTTGCCGATGAAAAGTTTTGAATCTTCTAAGGATCTACACCTGCTGAAACAAAATAATTTTTTTTTCGTGAGGGAATGATGGGAGTTTAGTTTTTTTTTTTCGAGGGAGTGTTTATTACACGCTGGCACTCAGGATGTCTGAGGAATATTTACTATGTAAGTATCCATGTACTAGTTACGTCTGTACACTTATAAGTAAATTTCAAAATTTATAAGTGACTTATAAGTAGCTAATAAGTGGATTATAAAACACTTATAAGTTTCTATTAGTTTTTTCTGTAAGGGAAGTAGTCATGCTAATTTAAATTATATTTTACTGTTTTGTTTCTGGTTAACGATTGAAAGTTTTAATTGAAATCCTGCTTCCTAATCAATCTTTTGGTATATGCTTTAATATATAATGCCTACACACCCATCCCCAAAAAAGGGTAAAAAAATATACTAGGGTAGGAGATAGAGGTTAATTAAAGTGATAGAAAAGACTGATAGGTCACTAGGAAAACATAACCAAAAAATTATTACAGTAAAACTTGTTTAGTACAACAAGGATATTGCAAATTCAAGGATAAAGCAGTTATCTTGGATCCCAAGCTATATATAAATCAACGAAATCCTTATAATTTATGGATATAACGAATTACGGATATAAAGCAAAGTAATTTCATGGGTCACAGTGACTTGTATATAACCAAGTTTTACTGTTTTAACTTTGTACTTGAGCCATTTCAAAATAAGTCTTCTCTTAGCATGCAGATTTATTTCCCTTTTCTCTCTGTATGTGACATGACTATAAGCAAGTCAGACAGAATTCATAATATGACCAAGACATTTATGGGTAAAATATATATACTTTAAATGTATTATATTTGGCATGTACGATATTTGACGGAAATGCAATTTTCAGCAAGTTAGCATAGATTTGATTTAGTAGTGCTGTCTGAATTGCTAGTTGAAAATGTTAATATATAAGACATTTAGCGATGTACTTGTGTTAGCGGACTCTGCTTTCTGCCAAAATTGCTAATTTAAAAACAGAAAACACCGCTAAATGTAATACGTTAATTGACAGTTTTCTATATTTTTTTTCAATTTAAAATCCTACAGAGTAAAAAATATACATATATTATATATTTTTAATTAAGCCATTCTAAAACCCCACACATTAAAGATCTTGTGACGTATGTTTAAACATGATATCAAAGATTTTTTAGCTTTAGCTATTAATTTGTAAATGATGTCAATTAATAATTATCTTGGCCTAAATATAAATCATAGACAAATTCGTTGATTTTTTTTTTTTATCTGGATCTATTTTCCTGGGCTGTAGGTTATGTTCGTGTCCTTTGATTTATTTCAGTGATTATATTCAGTCATGAAAGCCATAGTTCCATTCTATTGCAGAAGCCCAAATGATTGAATCAAAATCTGTGGCCGTTTCCGAGGAGATAAGCGTTTTCCTGATCTATTCCCTTTAGGACCCTATAACACAACTTCACTGCCATATCTCAGCATCATAATCAATCTCCCCACACGGAGACCCAATAATAGCACAAAATATGATGAACAATTGGAAATCCCAGCCAGAAAACCCATCCATTCCAAACGCTGATGTGACTCGGACTACTGTTGATCAATTTACGACATTTGATTGATTTACAAGCTTTCAGTAGACAAGGTTTAATTGTTATAACAACATAAATTGATACCCCTCTCACACTGCCACTGTCATTATGGTCAAGTGGCAACAATGTTTTCGCTTGAATGGAAGAAAACAAATTCAGTTCATAGTAAAAACTGACTGACATCTAGCAGTCATAATATTTTCAATTTAAATTAGCAACTTTGGCAATGCTAAATTTACAAGACAGTTGATCCTTGCCAAATCAAAAAAAAAACCTGAAACAGAGGGTTTTCATTGCCTGGTGATGATAAATAAGTCAGGCAACAATGTGTAATGGTTTGGGTTGTGGCTATCGGCCTGGATAGCTCAGTTTGTAGATGAACAAGATTGAGATTCAATAGGGGAAAAGCTTGATTGTCTGTTTCAGAGCTTGTATGGCGTCCTAGCAGAACTAAAAATGTTTCATTTTCTGTTAGGGTGCACAATTCTGCGCATAGACATATGTCGAAGCAGTTTGTGATCACATTCCACCAGTTATTCCTTATTTCTGTGGTAACTGGACATGTACAAGCGGAATGTTGAAAAACATTAGAGAAATTTCTTCCACAAATGGCACAATTTTCGAAATGATCCTTTGGACATATTTAGTTGGTACACAGTTTACAGATAGAATTCTTTATTTGCTAGATTTTAATAAATTTAATAGCAATCAGATCTACATATAACCCTCAGGTTAAGGTGTGTTTGATTGATATTCGTGTCATGATAACTTCAATTGATATGCATGATAATTTACATATTCATTACAAATAGTGAATTTTACATAAATGGGTAATCTCTATCTGATATAACTGGATAAAATCTCTGTTTCAGCAGAACTTGCTTTGCTTAAGGTTTCAGAGTGTGGGTTGTCAATTAATTGTAACATTGTGACAGATATTGCTTTATTGTCCTAAACTGTCATTATGCAGCTATTGATGTCTCATAAGAAAGACCAATATGTTTCATTCAGATGAAAAATTTTACCACTTCAGTTAATGCTTAACATTGTAAACACCTTGAATTAATTAAACGTAGATAATTTTATACCTTGTTCACATGGAGAATTTTATTTGAATTAAACACAAGTTTCTGCAAATTAAATTAGAACCATGTTCACACTGAGACTTTAATGGGAATTAGATTCAATTTATTTAATTTACTGCGAATTAATTAACTTTAGCATTATATTAAATTAATATGCGTTAAAGGCCTGAATTAATTAAGTCACAGGCCACATATTGGTGATCAGAATATGTACTTAGTAATTTGCTATTTTTTGAGTTGAAAACAAAAGAAAATTACTTTATATGTGTACTAAATGTTTACTAAAATATGTACAGACATTATGACATTATGTCAATTCAGTGATCAAATGCATCTTCTTGATCAGCACAATGTGACATGATTCACAAAAGACATCAAAGGACTGCAGTCTTACTGAATAACCTTATTGTAGAAAAAAATAATATGGACTAGATTACTTTGCATTAGCTGTTCTGTGAACACAATTTAATTCACATTAATTTAATTTGCATTATTATAATTGTGCACTAATTTACTGCATGCCAATTAAACTTTCCGTGGGAACTGGGCATTACGGTACTATCAATAGTTTGTTTCTTTCCACTTGGATCCTGGATGGTATGATCAAATTTTTCTTGAATCTAGTGGTTGAAGGAGGAAATCATTAAAAAATGGTGCACCGCTATTTATTGATACAAAATTGGTTCTTTTTAAAGAAAAAATGGAGTCTTTGACAAAGGAGTTGTTTATCTTCTTAAGGAGACAAATCATTAAAATTCTTGAAAACCAGTTTTGCGATCATTACTGCGAAAAAATGAAAATGAAATCGGTCATGTGGAAAAATCATGATGTAAGGTGATATTAATATTGGACACATGTTGCAAAAAAGTCATTAATATACATGTACAGCTGAGGAACAAATGTTTGTCTCAAGTTTTCTTTTTAATTAATTGGTAATTTACACAAATTTTTTTTAGTTTTGTTTATATAGAATAAATGATGACGAAATTAAGTATTAACAACATCCGGTTTGAATACATGTTGTTTTTGCACAGTAAAGGTGTTTCTTTTTTAAAAAAAAAAATTAGCAGCAAACCACAATATAGAGTGGGAGGCAGCTAAAGTGCTTAATGAATTTATTAGTCACAAAAACAATTAAATATCCAGGACTATCTAAACAGAATCTTGTTTTTGTTGAAACTCTGCATAATGTATTAAGTTAGAGTGTTATTATTTGCATGTTGAGTCTCGTAAAATCAGGCATAAATATTTATTAATAGATCCATAAAGCTTAATATTTAAGGTTTTTCTATTAGCCCCTTCACAATAAATGCGATACTACTCATTTGCAGGGCAAATTAATAATTTTTTGCAAAGTTTATATTCATAGATAATTAAATGATGTATATTAAACACTTGTTTTACGTCATATTTAGCCAAAATAAAGCATTTTGGCCTCCAAAAGAGTAGCACTGTAGTTATCGTGAGAGGGCTATTATTCTGATTCTGAAGAAATCTCAATGTTGTTAGATAAATAACGGGTACAGCTAGCAGTTATAGAAATATAGACACAATTTCAAACACAGCCTCAGTTTAAAAGAAACGGCCTCAAGACCTTCGACTGCATTCACTTTTGTAGACATACGTGAATATCGGTATTTAAAACTTACAACCATCAGTCACTTTGATTTTTTAAGAGAATCCCTGTCTTTTTCTATATCATTTGATTATATAGCATAAAATTAAATAATTGTATTTACTAATATGAAAGCTGATTTTATTTAAATCTCATTTGATTTTTTCAATCTTAGCCCTTGAATAAGAAACCTGTACAGTGCAGCATTGGGTCTATATATAGACATCTTTAACAATGATGATACAAGAGAGAAAACTGATCAATAGTCGGCTTCAATTAAAAGCCCCTGGCCGCAGCACCAAGCTTGGTACTGATTCACCAACAGATTTATACTGCTCCTGTTTTGTTTTTCTGTAGTTTTTGAGGCACGAGGATTTTTTTGGATTGAATTTTAAAAAGGTAAGACAGTCAATCCAAGAGATTGGAGGGGGGGGGGGACTGTATTTTTTTCCCTCCATTTTTAAGGAGCAATGAAGAGAGATGGGAAAAATAGATTTGAAATAGTTCTAGAATTGGAGGAGCAATTTTGTTTTAGGAATCTTGTGGCATATTGGAATTGGAAAAAATATGGATAATGTAGATTACCTCATATAAATGGAACGGTAATTAGAAATGGAGTACTTATTTTACCTGAGGAAGTACTTTGAACCGCAATGAAGAAAACGCTGCATCATTCCTGTAAATAAATAGCGATGGACAATGATATGGGAGATCAGTAAAAGGACAGAGAAATTTGACAGAAGAGACAGCAGTTATTTTTTTCCGCAGAGATAATAAAAATAAAACTGATCATTTTGATTTCCTGTTGATTGAATAGTTCCTATTTTCTTGTCACTTATATCTAAGTACACCTTGATTTAAAATAAGGAATATTTATAGGAAATATTGATTTGATTATTTTATAACTTCTGAGGTATTTTTATTTCCTCTTGATACTGATTACTGTAGAAGCAAAAATTTTCGTTGTGGTAAAATTTCTTTGATTTGTCATCCAAAAAGGTTTCCTGGCCATTTAATTCCATTGTTTTGAAAGTAACCCTATTTAATAAATAGGCCTATAAATATTTTATGTGGGATTTAATTTTGTTGCTTATGGTTAATTTAAACAATATATTAATGAAATTAAATCCGCAATGAATATTTCTGCTTTTACAGTATTTAAAGATTAGCAGGTCCCAAGAATCAAAATATGTACTTTCACGATTTTCTTCTGAAAGACAATGTGTCCAATGTAAAATTATGAATTTGAAATTTATATACAGTGGAGCCTCATTTATCCGGAGGCTTTGGTTCCTTGTCAATTTGTCCGGATATGTGAAGCATCCGGATATGTGAATTACCAGTTAAACAAGACAAAATAACATAAAAAATTTTGTTCCCATGAAAAGTTGTCTGGATACTGAAGCATCCGGATATTTGGCATCCGGATATCTAAAGGTCCACTGTAAAAAAAATTTTCTTTCTGGAAAAAAGTTGTTAATTTGTATGTGAATGGGAGGCACAACTTGACCTTAGTAATTTTATGACTTGCAAATCATAAGTAAATTATCGCTGAGTCTGAATGCTTTAATTATGGTCATAGTATGTTTAACACCTACCAAGGTAACCCACGCAAGTCTCTAATGGGCAATATCATTTAATTCCCTGTCCGTAATGATTATTTTTATCTTAGCTTGTAATGACAGGATGCTTAAAAAAATTTGCTGTACGTTACTCAAGGTATAGAAATAGTAAGGCCTCAAGACCATGGACTGAAAATAGACAAGATTTCAAGATCAAGGTCACAAGTCAAAAATTATAGTACATACTAAAGATCTTGTAGCAGGTTATATAAATATGAAATATGAACCACCTGATTTACCGGAGAAAGAAACACTGACAGACAAATAAATCTCAATGTCTCCTCTCTTTCACAAAAGAGAGCTAGAGACAGAAATATATAATTATTTATAATATCAATCATAGTATCACTTTTTTGTTTGTATCATCTGTCCTTAAACATACATCTACGTAAAATAATTATAGTAACTTTATGTTTCCCTAATGAGCCTCTACTCTCATTAAAATTCTAACGCAATGGATGCCCACAAGGCATATTATTTATAATATATATCTGTCTTCTAAAACTTATTTTTATTTCAGAAATTAAGAAGATTAGGTTGATAAATAGGAATATTCTTTCTCTTAATCATTCTGTCCAACTTTCCATACTAATTTATAGTTATCATACACTTAAATGACATTTCTCATGTTTTACAAGATAAAGCTAACCAGCTTTATATTCAATATTTCATTTGACGCATCTTCAATATTATAGACTTCTTACAATCAATTAATAATATTTGATTAGAACCCCTTATCCCACGTACCCCTCGTAGAATGATATTTTACTACTATTTTGACGTTATGATTTTCTCTGATTTGAGATAGCGTCCGTTGTTTACCTATTTCCCCACGATTCTCTGAGTCCTCTGCCGTGGGTAGTCCCCCTTGTTTGAAGCCGTCAGCCCTAAATTCCTCCTGTATCGTGGGCAACACTTTGGCCAACATGGCAAAAATTTCTGTTATTTTTCACATTCACAAAGAAATCTAAATTATTTCCTTTTTCTCACATAGAAATATTTCAAAATTAATACTCCCAATCCAGTAAGCACAACACAAAATTTGTTATAGACCTATATCTATCTAGAAATATTCAGTGAATTCTCAACATAAATCACACTTCAATAATAATCCTCATGATATAAAGACTATGTAGGTCAACTATTTTTTTCCTCCCCGTTTCTATTTTTAGTGACTGGTAGAGGAGCTCAATTATGTTACATTAAGTGTGTAGCTCTCCATCAGAAATCTATTTGTCTGCCTCCCCAAATAAACATGCCCTGGCTGTTTAATTACACGGGCTCATCATTTCCTTCATATTAACGACACAGATTCCTATATAAATAGATACAACTTCACTATCCAGCTATTCACTTTTCAATAATCCCTTCACATTGACACCAAGTTAAAAATACACACATCTGCTCCTCTGGCCAAATCACTATTACCGTTGTACTTATATATAAAGCCAAGCCTTCTTAACACAGAGATCAGCGAGTGTCACAGTCCTGACTGTACATAGCATGAGAAATGTAAATCGTAACAAAAGTCATAACTTATATTTTTTTCACACCAATAGTCTTTTCACTGAAAAATTAATCATTTTTAGTAATACTAGAAAAAAAACACATTCATATATCACTTAGACACAAACTGCAGCTAAAATCCACTAAGGAAACATAACAATCCACAGGCTTCGTACAAAACACAATTAACATATAATTTCTACAGGCAGAGTAAGATTTTTTTTTTTTGCTGGTATAAGCCGAGTTATTTTTAAATATTCTCCATTGTTCTCCATGCTCGATTGTCAGGTTTTCATACGACCTGAGAGACTTTCCAAAAATAGCTTCTGTTTTACAGGTGTTATGAGCCTTGACATTCTGGTAGTGTGTTATTCTTGTTTTGTGATATCATGGCATTGTGTTATTCTGGGTATTGTGTTATTCTGGTATTGTCTTATTTTTGTATTGTGTTGTTCTGGTATTGTGTTATTGTGACATTCTGGTAGTGTGTTATTCTTGTATTGTGTTATTCTGGGTTAACGTTGTTCTGTCATTGTGTTATTCTGGTATTGTGTAATTCTTTTTTTTTGTTCTGGTATTGTGTTATGCTGGTATAGTGTTATGATAGTATTGTGTAATGATGGTATTGTTTTATGATGGTATTGTGTTTCGATGGTATAATGCTTTGATGGTATTGTGGGGTTTTTTTTGGTATTGTGTTCTGTTGGTATTGTGTTATGCTGGTACTGTGCTATTCTTGTTTTGTTTTCTTCTGGCATTGTGTTATTCTTGTATTGTGTAACAGCAAAACTCTGTTATAACGATTCACTTGGACCTATGAAATAACTTCGTTATATCCGTTATTTGTTATAGCCGTTCAAGAAATTTATTAAATTAATATAGCTGGGGATCCAAGATAACTTTGCTTTATCCGTAAATTCACAATATCCGTGTTCATAAAAAGTGAGTTTTTCTGTATTCTGATATTGTGTTATGCTGTTATAGTTTGAAGCTGGTATTGTGTTATTCTGTTATGCTGGTATTGTTTTATGCTAGTATTGTTATTCTGGAATTGTGGTATTCTGGTATAGTGTCATTATGGTATTGTGTTCTGGAATTGTGTTATGCTTGTATTTTGTTATTCTGGTTTTGTTTCATTCTGGTTTTTTGTTATGCTGGTATTGTGTTATTCTGGTATTGTGTTATGCTGGTGTTGTGTTATTCTGGTATTGTGTTATTCTGGTATTGTGTTATTCAGATTTTGTGTTATTCCTGTATTGCATTATGCTGGTATTGTGTTCTTCTGGTATTGTGTTAATCTGGTATTATGACATTCTGGTATTGTGTTATGATAGTTTTGTGTTATGCTTGTATTGTGATATGATGGTATTTTATTATGCTAGAATTGTTATTCTGAAAAATTTCCAAAAAAAGATATACAGTGAAATCTGTCTAATCCAGCATGCACTGAGAGAAGACTTCTCTGTTGGAATAGACAGAGTGCTAGATTGTACAGTGTTAAACACATGAAAAATAGAGAAAAGGGAAGGAAATTTAATGTCAGAATTTAGAGGAATTCCCTGTTGGAATAGACAGAGTGCTGGATTGCACAGTGTTAAACACATGAAAAATAGAGAAAAGGGAAAGAAATTTAACGTCAGAATTCAGAGGAATTCCCTTTCAGAATAGACAGAGTGCTGGATTGCACAGTGTTGAACACATGAAAAATAGAGAAAAGGGAAAGAAATTTAACGGTCAGAATTTAGAAGAATTCCCTGTCGGAATAGACAGAGTGCTGGATTGTACAGTGTTAAACACATGAAAAATAGAGAAAAGGGAAAGAAGTTTAATGTCAGAATTCACATTGTGATGGATTATACAGGTGTCAGATTAGGCAGGTTTCACTGTACTGGGAAAACTGTCCTATTTTTTCCTCTGACTTCAGAAATCAGAACATCCGCCCAAGAAAGTAGTCATTCATCAAAGAGGTTACACAATGAATATTTTGATTTCAGGCAAATCTTTTCAAATGTGTGGGATTTTAATCTATATTCACACCTGATCCCAATGGTTTTAAGTGACATATGTGTTCATATAAATTAGTCAAACTCAGGTGTTTTGTGCCTACACTATTTTAATTTACCTGGAAAACATATACATCTGACATTTCCATTATTTCCATTTCTTTTCCAATTCTATCAATGAGGCAAATACATCATAAGCAAAAAATATACTCTTAAAAAATCTTGCCAATGAACTTTCTGTCTGGCCATAAGCCTTTGGAAGACTTATCAATGGTGACCCATTTGTAAAATGTACTAACAATACCCTTTGGAAGACTTACCAATGGTGGTCTTAAATGGGACATTTGGGTCAGTGGTGTTGATTTTTAATGTCAGACGGCCATTTTCTTCATCTCTCCTGCAAAATATTTTTATTTTAATTATTAACAATCTTAATCAAATAATTACCAAATATAATATAAAGAAATAATTTTTCTAGAAATATCTCAAGACCTATACCTCAAGGGGCTATGATTTGACTTATATACAGGTAAGATCTACACTAGTTCAAGATGCTTATAGCCAAATTTCATCTTTTCTCAACCAGAACTTTCAATAGATGCATTCAAATTTTCTTTGAAATTTTTATAGCATTTTACGTGATTTTCCGAGCTTGCATGATATGGTTAAAAGCATACGTGGCCTCTTTCATCAGGAAAATACTTAATTGACCCTTAGATTTGCTACCTTACCCTAACTGACCCCTCCCTCCCCTCCACTCCCCACCCCCATCAATCCCAGACAAAGGACCTACTCAGCTTTGATGATTTTGATATTGGCCTGCTCCTCTTCTAATGCTTCATTGATCATCTTAAGAATTGTCTCTGCCTGCTCTTCATTTAATCTGAAAAAAAAATACAAAATAAGGTACTACTTCTTAATCAATAATCTGATTAATCCACAAAATAATAGGATTTAACTCATTTAAGTTAAATCAATTTATCAAAGCTAAATAGCGTTAATGTCACTTTCGGGGTTTGTCGGGTTTTGAGCCACCCATAGCTCGATCATCAGCAGGGATAAGCGTGAAATGTGACGATAATGTCACTTTCAGGGTTTGTCGGGTTTTGAGCCACCCGTAGCTCATCAGCAGGGATAAGCCTGAAATGTGATGTCACAGCCACCCTGCAGTATCCCTGCATATCTTTTTAGCATTCAGCATGTAGAAATTCATATTTTTATGGAGAAAACATAGGTACTGTAAATCACTTTTTATTCGCGAGAACTTTATTTTCGCGTAATTACGCGAGACAGTGTGCTCGCGAAAATTTAATTCTCGCGTATAATAGTATTCCTTTAGATTATATAGAGCAATAACCACAATTCGTGAAAATTTTGTCTCGCTAATCAAGAGACAATGACTATCTCGCGAAAATAAGGTGTCGCGAAAATTTAGTGATCTACAGTAATCATAGATCACATTTCTACTCTCAACAAATGTTACTAAGCAAAGGCAAAGTCTAAACAAATATTCTGGGACATGTAGTAGGTTTTCCTAGATGCAAGATTTTAAAAAGTTATCGGAGTGTGTAGGATAATTTAGCTTCTTGGGTATGAATAGAGATCCTTTTTTGCTGTCAAATCATCTATAGAAAAAGTAAGATTTTGAACAAGGTTTACAAATTCTTGATCTTTTAGAAATTTTCTATTTGCATCATTTGTAAAAATATACACCAATCCAGACATCAATTCATTTGTTTGTATTGTATGTCCTTAAGAAATTCTTTATCACTTGGGTTAGACCCAGTTTCTAAAGATGATCAAAAGCTGCCTTATAATCAAGGCCCAAATGTATTTTAATTCAAAAACACAATAATGCTTCATAGGTACAAAAGGTCTGGATCTAAGTAGAGTTCTTTTTATATAAACTGAATACAGAAGCCTTTGTCTGAGATAAAAAGAATTAATCTTGTCCTTAGCATCAATTAGTTAGACCTGCTCAAGAATCACTTCAAGGCAATCACCTGAAACCTATTGCAATAGTACCAAGTCTAGAAATAATTAATTTGGATAGTGTAGTTCTAAGAAGAAAAGTTTGTGACAAATTACTGTTTTCATTCCAGTAGATCGGGTAGATAGGTGATTAAACCATTACTGTCTTTGAGCACCTTGCCTGTTTTTTTTTTCATTTAATTTATTTAATTTTTTTTAAACTTTTTTAGTTGGCTATATCATTCATTAAGTTTCAAATTTCCTCCAAGTTAATCTCTCAAGATTATGTTAATCAAGTGTTCTTTGTGAATTTATTCTAGCCTACTTAAATTACACAAAATTATTGCAAAGTAAACTGAGAGATTAGTTGTTGCTATATAAATGAGAGCAATCAAATTGTCTATGCTTTATACCTCTATAATAGGCCCATAGGCCTCAAAGCTCACCTAAATGAGCATCACCAGTTTTTCAGGCTGTGACCTACTCAGCTTTTCTTTGCACGGCAGCTCTGGCAAATGATTTATATTATTTACATATCAGATTTTTATATATATCTGATATTTGTGCATCATTACACTAATTCCTAAATCAATATGTCCAATCAACAATGCCTTGTGGATCTAGAGAAGAGCACTTTTAGAAATAATAAAAAAAAAAGAAACAATAAAAAAAACAATATATTCCTGTGTGAATTTTTCTTCACCCATATTTGCCCAAGTTGTTGTAAATAGCTAATGTATATTGTGTTATTTTGCCTCGTGTTATTTTCACCCTTTTGAACTTGTGAACAATTTTGCCCCATTTTAAATTTGCCCAGTCATAGTTCTGTTGAAGAAATCATGAGGTGTAATTTGAATTTCGCTCTGTTTTAAATTTGCCAAATTAAGGAGAGGTTGAAAGGGGCAGAATAAAACGGGGGCAAAAATTTCCCTGTATACAGTATTTGAACAAAATAATACAAATCCAGACTATGTCATGAGAGTTTCATCTTTTCTGAACAGTATATGGGACATGAGAAGATTTTTTAAAGACTGCATCCCATATTTGCTCTTGATTATCTCAACTTGGAAGGGACATGGCCTTTCTTTAGAACGGTTTTTATTCTTCCTGAAGGATGCTCTGTGTTAAGATTTGTTGAGAATGGCTTAAAGATAAAGACAAAGTTTACAGACTGACAATGAACCAGATTGAGAGATGAAAAGGTTGAATTCCAGACAAGAAGAGATCAGGAAAAGCTAACTTAAATAAGCTTAAAGCTCAAGGTCACATTATGGACCTGAAAAAATTGTGAATGCTCTCAATAAGACATACTTTAAGTAATTTTATTTTTACGGTGTTAAAATCTATAGTACCAATTGCGGTGATTTTAATTTCAACCTGCAAGAAATTTATTCAAAATTTCGAATAAGCATTTAAAAACTAATAGCATTAATGATGGGTTTTATTTGGCAGAAAAATGATAAATGGCAAACATAGTCAACATCGTGATTATTTGCCAATCTGCTGTATTTTATACAGGAAGTTGTGACTCACTTGCTGCCCATCTGTATCCAGTACACATCCGTCTGTATGGGTATCTTGGTGTTCTGAGTGGTGCTGGTGGTGCTAGTGGTGCTATAGGCGCCTGTCCTGGTCACTAGTCCCATCATAGTCTCCACATTCTTCTTTTCTGAAGTTCATTCAAATACATGTATATTCAAAGTTAGAACTTTGTCAATAGTTAAGGGCCCATAGGCCACAATGCCCATATTATCATCTCTTTATGAAAACAATTCATATGTAGAAAAATAAATCTGTATTTTGTGGAGATAAAACCTTCAAGTTGATAAATTTATGAACTTATGGACTATCATGTAATTGATAGAAAGATACACAGACAGACAGACAGAAGCCACACAGATACACAGCTATAGACAGACAGACAGGTAGACCAAAAACTGTATCCCCTGGAATCTTTGATTATGGGTGAATTAAAATTTCAATTACCTAGAGATGGTAAAGGTACATGTACTGAAAAGCAATATTAGAAATGCACGATGAAGAACAATGGAGATAGAAAAATTTACTGAAAAGCAATTTTAGAAACCCAAATATACTGAAAAGCAATTTTAGAAATGCAAACTATAAAGATCTATAAGGATAGAAAAATTTATAACGAAAACAATGAGGAGATGAAACTTTAAACCCATTGATTAATCCCACCCCTGCTTGAAGCAATAAGGTACCCAAGTCATCACTACTTAGATTAAAATAATTAGAAGGGTTCCACCTGTACTCTTGGAAAAATGGATGTATTGTAACAAATCAAGAGAAATAAATGTAAGCTGATCCCCCCATATCTTAGATTTTCATGCCTGTTTTTGGTTGAACGAAATTAATTTTTTGAAGTAAGATATGTCATTGACCGCCTAATCAGGAGTAGTTGATGTCTCTGAAAAATTCTAAACTTTCCCTCCGTGAACTGAAACTTCTACAGACAATGGATCCAATTTGTCATTAATAATTGTTTTACTTGTTTAATGTTTAAGAATTTGTTTATCATTACTTGTAATACACTGAATTGATGACAGATTTTTCTGTTATTTCCCGATCATGTCAAGGAGCACACGACAGATGTGACCTGTCGGCAGGGGATGCTCAATCCTCCATGGCAGCTGATCCCACCTCTGTTGTTTTAGAAGTTTGTGTTTGCTCTGCTCCTATTTTGTATTTTCTTAGGAAATTTTGATCTTAAATACTGTTCATTATCTCCATATGTTTCATAATGATTGTACCAAATTTTAATCCTATGTTAACATGGTTAAGGTATCTCTCTAGAGCACATTTGTTATGAATTATAAAAAAAAAATTAATTAATGTAACCATATGTGAATGGTTATTGTGATTTTTCGAGTGTTCTGTTTATTCATTTTATGCTTTTTAAAATATTAATTATTGTTCTGAAGAAGAGAGGTCAAGAACCTGGAAAATAAATGAAAAACAATTCCTATTACTACTTGACAAAAAATTCTGACTTATTATAGTAGGATGGACCAAGGGTTTGTGAAGAGAGGAGGGGATCAATAGTCATTGCCTATAAATGAAGAAGATGAGAAATAACTAATATGAAGAGAATTTTTTTCTTATCAAATTAAATTTGTGTACCAGTTTCTATAAGCTGCATTATAAAGAAAGAAAACACGCCAAATAGTTGCATTATAATTATCAGCTTTGTAAAAAATTGTAAAATTACGATTCTCTGCACAAGCTACCAGTATAAAGCAATTTCCTTCCAAATCAATTTTCACAAAAAATTGTGAAGAAGTGAAATTGTTCATAAGCTTGCTGCTGGAGACATTTTTTTCCTCCCTTGAAAAGAAATAAATAGGAACCACAACACAACTGTTTAGGAGAAGCTCATCTCAGCATAGTAAATGAAAGCAAAAAAAACAAAACAAATAGAAATACTGCCTTGCAACAAAAAAAGGCTTGTTTTCAGAAAAATTGAAAAAATTGTTTGAATCAATATCTTCTTTTGATACCTTTAGTATCTTCCTCTTCTGCCCCATCGGTCTCCAAACTTCCATTTTCTTCCTCAGTTTCATCCATCTTCCTATTTATATCTTCATTTCCTTCGTCCATCTCATGATCCTCTGCAAGCAATATATACAAGTATATATTAATATATATCACACAGAGTCGTAAACACAGTCATCAATACCCTAATTTGAATAAACTTGATACTAACTATCTAAAGATGTTTCTATGAAAACAGGACTCCTCATGGCTTTCATGTTTTTTGAGATTTTTTAAAGGTATTTTTTCCTACATATACATGTATTCCTGTCTGAACTTATGTTTTTGAAATGATACAAATATTTCAGTTTTTCAAACTTTTTCTTAGAATAACTTATGCTGGTAAAATAAAAGTCACATGCATATACACATATTTGCATTTTTGGATGTGTTACTGTATCCACTGAATATTTTCTCCTTTATTTCTTAAGAAAACCATTGCCATTTATCAGTACATGAACAAGACTATAGGCATATCACCTGTACATATTTCTTGATAAGTGGCTGTTCCATCAATGAAACGCACTAAGACGTACATATTAATAAAACAAAAATTAATCTTTTTTATCCTACTTTTAAATGATTACTTATATAGATATAAATATGTATAAAATGTTTTTCTATGGTTGTTAGGAAGGAAATAAATGCCACAGCTATTGCAGATAAAAATACAACAACATATTTTTTCTGCAACAGCTATGACATCAATTTCCATAATAACAACCAAAGAAAGAAGAATCCCCCCAAGAGTACAGGTGGAACCAAAATGGTCTGCATTTATAACATGAGTGCATCCTTTACATGTGACTTTAATCATGCTCTAGCTGCATGATCTTTGGTTCAGGTGTTTTTTACAAAAGTCAATCATTCTACCTACTTATAAAAACGGTAAAACAATGACCATCACTGATTAAAATGAAAAAAATAACGGGAAGAGATCAAAGAGTTCACATTTTCCTTGAATTTGAACAAAGCAATCTATAAATAGAGCTAGAGAGGAAATGGACACAGGTGGGGATGGAAATGCTTTGTCTACATCAAAGACATTCAAAGACATTCATCATCTGATGGGAATATAATAAAGTAACAGGGAACGAGAGATGTATGTAAAACACATATGCCCCCTTCCCCCAATTAAATTGCAAAAATGGCTCATCAGAACTTGAAAGACGAATCCAGACAAAATCTTTACAATTATGATTTACAATACGATGAAAAGTATTTTTGAAAAATCATTGGAATTTGGCCCTTTGTAAAAAAAAATTGTTTATTTGCCCTCTCATGACTGCCAGACTATAAAAACACCCTGACTCTTTTTCTTATCTCCATAAAACTATTTTTTTTTTTAAATCCATTTAGAAAATTTCTCATCTCATTAAAATTTAATTATAACATCATATTCGGAAGTGTTTTTGAATATAAAAAAAAATTTGCCCAATCTACAGACTTAAATTTTATTTTTTTAAGATGGCCTTAATGAATGTTTTTGGTCCAGCAGTACTCAGTATCTTTAAGGAATCACTGTCTAGCTAGTATAGTATGCCAGGGCATCAATGATATTGGGAAACATGGGATATGAAAAAATCCCATTCAGGGTCATCCCCTGGTGACCTTTCAGTTAGCCAATCAAACATTTGCTTCCAAGAATTTAATTCAGGTATAGCTAATAAAGTTACTAGGGATTTTCCACATTCTTGTATTCTAATGTTCTAGTATGGCTAAAAGGGATTCTAGGGAATTTCCACACAATTTTGTTAGTTTAATTAGTTCAATAATGGCAAATAAAATTACTAGGGATTTTCCACACCTCTCAAGATACCTGGATATTCCAGATATTAAGGTAAAATACTTAAAAGGTTGGGTTTCCAAATTACTTTGACATATCCATGCATGGTACTAGGGATATTAGCATTCTTGATATCAAAGTAAAACTTATACATGGAAACTGTTGATGTAATCAAAGTCATCAACAAAGAATCAAAGAGAAAATTTCTTTTAAACATTTATCATTTGTCCAAAGCCTTGATGAGATACCAACCAGCCAAATTGCCCATTTGGTCCTCAGATCCAATAAAGCCTTCTCCAATTGGTCTGGATCTTGACCAATCATCACCGCTGTTACTTATTTGAAGATCATTTCTTTCTCTGTCTTTGCTGTCTGGGGGTAGTCTTTCATTAATATAGTTTATCAGATCTGTGATTTCCTCATCAGAGAGAGCACTTGTTGAAATCTCACCTATAAAAAACAAACAACACTGGACCGCAATGCTCACTTAAGCCCACAATATGGCTCCATCTATACTATATTCTTTGTCAGAATTTTTCCCCTACATTTTTCTATTGAGCACCTATTGTAAGCCCCATTTTTACTTAAATACTCCTTAATAAAACCTTGATTACCCAATCTGAAAAAAAGTTGAATCTACTCTAGATAATACAGCTTTCATGTCAGTTTCAAATATTTTTATTAAATATATCTCCTTTGGAAGAAAATGTGCCCCATATCATTTGAACAAACTTGGATCCACTATGCACAAAGAAACTTTGAAGTTTGAATGTGGCAAGGTGGATGAAATTGAAAATTTGAAAACTTAACAGATGGATGGCTAACAAAATGTGATATAAAAGCTCTGGTTTTTAGCTCATTAGAGCTAAAAAAACATAGGTAATCAAAGATTACGAAGCTCACCTCGACGAATGTTATCAGTTTAAGTGATGCAAATCTCACATCATATTTTCTTAATATTTAGTATTCATTCCAACAACAATATTTTTGCAAGTTGTGTTTAACCCCTTACATGGCATATACACATTTCTAAGCCTGTAGCATGAAAAATATGTATATGTATAGTGTAAACAAATATTCATAACTGTTAATAATGCAGATATCAAGGTCTTCAAGTTCATTCGGATTGATCTGTTCCCAAAACTTTAACCAAGTCTCTTGTATGGAAAATATAGGTCAGATCCAGCATCCAAAGCAAGTCTGGTAGTGTACATCCCTAGATGCATCATTCATGCAAATTTGGTCCCGGTAGGGCTTATAGTTCCTTGGGAATGGACCTGCTTCAAAAACTTTAACCTGGTCACTCATCTAGAAAATGTAGATCAGATCCAGCATCCGAAGCAAGTCTGGTAGTGTACATCCCCAGATGCATCTTCCATGCAGGTTTGGTTCAGGTAGGGCTTATAGTTACTTGGGAATGGACTTGCTCCTAAAACTTTAACCTGGGACGCCGACGCCAACGCCGGGGGTATAGCATAAGCTCATCTCGACTTCGTCGAGGTGAGCTAAAAATACTTTAAGCATTCATCATTCATTGTTTAACTAGTACTTTTCATCACTTTGTGTGGCACATGAGCATGTTTTCTTCATTACAACAGTCAAAATTAGTTAAAATTCTGAAGCTCTCCATGCATGAACAATATCAATGCAAGATATGGTGATTTTTTCACTTTAAATGAACCATTTTAATGCATGAAAATGAATCAAGGCTTTATTAATTTAATAAATTACAATATTTACCTGATTTCAATTTATTCAGGATTTCTTCTTTTTCTGCATCAAAAGGATATACTGCTTGGTCATCTGCAAAGATATCTTAATTCAAAAGACTCTCAAAGAAAATTCAAAGATTCTAATTTCAATGTAAAACACAACCTGTGTAACTTTAAATTGAGGACATTTCTAATTTGTTGTTTTACCTTGACTTGCTGAGGTCCATTGTGAGGAGGGGCCCTGAGGCAGGTGCTCTTTCTCCGTCCACTCCCCTCCATTATAATCATACCCTTGCTGCTTCCTCTGTTCATCTGGTACATAATAATCCCCATATAATCCGTTCCCTCCATCATCACTATTTCTAATGGACTCTAAATAATACTGCAGAGCCTGGATATCTTTTAAGCTTATGTTGTCAGCACCAAGAAATTTTAAGTCCTCGAGGAGGTTTACTTTGTCCTCGTAACTATAGTTATCAGAAAATCCTTTCTCCTCCCCCGGCTCCTTCTGGAAATATTTATGGACATGAATGACGTCGTCATCTCGCTTCTGTTCCGGAGGAATTGCAGAAGGCTTGTAAGAATCGTAGTAATCCTGAAAGATCTGCTCAAGGTACCTCCCCATCTCCCCACTCACCCTGTCCTCGTTCGAGGCGAGCTTGCACACATAACGCTTAAAGGGGACCTGCCTGCGACTGGCCAGGAGGGCGTTTTGGAGGACACACTGTGTGTAGGGGTCCCTCCAGGTGTAACCCGAGGTGATCAGGTGGAGGATGTGCTCCTCGAGGGCAGACAGTGCCTCCTCATTGAGGCGATACTGATGGAGGTCCTGACTCCTGTCCAATCTCTGGCAGTTACCAAACAGCAGATCTGTCATCAAGAGATAGAAATTTTGTCAGTGGATTTAAAATGACAAAAGTAATTGATCTGTTAAGTATTTTATCCATAAAATGGCCCTGCCCATATACCAATTAACTAACCATAAGTCCCAATGTTATATTTTAATCATCAAATGAATATAGAGTAGAGACTTGGTGCTTTCTTTTTCATGTCACATAATAAACCTGTAACGGGAGGGGAGGCAAATGCAGCGGACCAGACTGGGATTTGAACCCGGGCCCCATGAAAATCTGGTCAGGTGCTCTACCAGCTGAGCTATCCGGCCACCAGTGATTAAACCCGGCTGACTGCCACAAACCAATGGATGTGCAGAATTTCAACCCAAGGGAAAATAAATAATTATGTATATATATGCTTGTGGGGAATGTATCTAAATAAATTGACATACATTGTTGTCATACACTGATGTCCAGCTATAAACTGAATGTGAACCAGACTGAGTAAAAGTTTAGAGCTAGCTTCTAAAGAATCCTCCTTTGTTTCTGAATTTCAGTTTAAGCTATCATAACATCATTTTCATTACAAAATGGGTAATACAAATTGATGCTAATATCATGAACATACCGTAAACCAACCTTTGCAAGTATAGTTTGACTGCCTTCTTTTACTCAAAAAAATTTCTTCCAACCTAATTATTAAATTTTTGTATTTCAGTTAAAAATATATCTTCTGTTACCATGGTTACAAGAATAGAAGTCATAGTTGGATTTCAAACTGATCTATGAGGAATTTTGTATGTTACATTTTACATTTCATGATGGACTTGAATTATCATAAGTCTCTTCATTCTTTGAAAACAACAAAAATTAACCTCCCACACACAAAAAATTGAGATTTCAGAGTAGTAAATGTAATTTTTTACAGAATTCTCTCAAAGTGAATTCTTGGCAACAGTTGTGGATCACCTCCATCACTTCCATTATCAACTTAGTATTATCTGATAGGAACAGAAGCATTGTTAATTCAGATCTATACTACGTGTAGTGTTCTTAATATCCAAAAGTCCCAAAAATTATCCGTAGCTAAAATCTCATTTTCTAGGTTTCCAATTAACAGGACTGTAGAAAAAACCCTGGTTTAACTAGAAATCAGATATACTCTTTGCCAATTAGCATTCATCTTTCAGCCCTCTTAAGATACAAAGTCTGGCTTCTGCAATTTATTCAATTTCAATTTTCTTCCTTGAGATCAAGACAGGTCTGTGGTAGAAGACAGTCATAACATTTTTCCTATGTTTAAAAATGGAAATCTCTTTATTGATTTTGGGATTTGAGAGAAATAATTTGATGGAGTGAAATCCGGGTGATGGAAGTGCTTGTAAGCTTGGGGCATTTGTGCTACTTCCTGAAGGTTTCTGAAGCTTTGCTAATGCCGGGCAAATCTTTGACATCATAGGATTAAAGATGAAAGACTAAAGCTTCCAATTTCCACAGTTCTATAAAGTCTTGTCTTGGTGAACTCTACAGAGTTTTTTTTAATACTATTAGTTACTTTAAAAAATTTAGCCACGTTCTGAACATATAATTTCAACACGTATAATAACTGATTCTTAAATAGATACATGTAGTAGAATGTAATAAGTATGTAATATCTAAAATATATTAGATAGTACTTAGGCCATCCTCAAAAAATTCTTTGTTTAGAATTACCACCTATAGGGTCAGATACAAGAGGGAGGGGATTTTTTTTTCAAAATTGAAGATGGATTTTAATATTTTAGTTTTTAATAAAAATCTCAAAAAACAGTTAAAAGACATTTTCTGACTTTTTGAGAAACAAGTATTTACCATCAACAAAAAATTCTGATTTTGCATGGATCTAACACTACATAAGTGCTTTGTCTTTTGGCGCATGTGATTACAAGCCAATTAAGAATTGATTAAATAAAAAAAAAATCTTATTTCTGCTCAATAAAATTTTTTTCAGGAAGGGACATTTTCCAAACAATCAATAATTTTATTTTGGCCTTCAGTCTAAGAAAGTGTACAATGAGAACTTTTCAAAATCCATATTCCATCTAAAAAATTTAGCCATCTTTACCATGAAACTTTATATGAAAAATTCTTAAATTGAAAATAAAGAGTACAATTTAGTTATCACAAGACTATCCTCTTCAATACTGATATAAATTTTTACATTGATCTATATTGACTTTTAGTGACATTCAGTTTTAATTCGTAAAAATACAGTTTTGTTTGTGTTTTTTGTTTGTTTTGTGGGGGTGGGGTGGGTTGAGTGCTATAGGTACACTCAGGAACATACATATCTAAACATCCCTGGAACTCTGTTTGTCTGCAATATAACAAGTACTAATATAGCCACTGTAGGTTTCTCTGCATATTTATTGCAATTAACTGGTGACTGTAAGTTAATTTTCATCGTATTAAACAAGATTTTGGATAACAGATAACAGAATCTCCAGATGTGACAAGTTTCAAAGTAATGAAGAAGACATATACTGTAGAAGTACTGGTACTTTTTTTTTACTTAATTTACGCTATGTAAGCGGTTCCAAATTTTCCATGGAAATTTGTCCATGCGTACTTAATATAACCGTAAGGCATATAGTGACAGTCTAAGAAATCCGCGTAATTTTCTACCCAGAGATTAAACAAAAATTGAGAATCTGCAGAATTATGACTCATGGAAAAAAGTACGTCTTCAGTAATATCAGTGAGTACATTTCTGGTTCATAAGTATTCCTTGCTCTCAGAGAAAGAAATTTGAGATCTTGCATGTACATGTACTGAATGCAAGATCAGAGTGTTTGCTATTAAAAGACGCAAAAATTCTGCGAGTCTTGCAGTAGCAATACTTATATATAAGTTCAAAGACCAGTGCAGACATGGAGAATCGGTAAGAGAAAGAGAAATAAAAGAAAACAACTTGACATGGGGATAGGTCCAAAGATAGACACAATTAAGAAAGGCCAACATGGAAGTCTCTGGTGACAGCCTTATTTGCTAAACCAGCAGGAAGACAGAAAGACAGATAAGGAGGAGTCCTATATACCAGTTCAGCGTTTTTTTTTCCTTATGTAACTGGTACCAATAAACGGCACCATTCCCAATGCCAAAAAACGTTAATTTTTCCCAATTCTGTGACTAAAAATTCCCAATTCAACTGTGAAGCAACAGACTACAATATCGTATTTCTTGTTAAATGAAACATTGTACAAGTTGACAACTTCTTTCACTTCCACTTAAATCGAAAGTCGAGAAATTTGTAATTTGGCGAGACCTGTGGTTTAGACAGCGTTTAAGTGTCATACATTTTGACAAATTGAAAGCATGAAAATGTGAAAACATGGGACGTTGATATAAAAATTAATAAGTACTTGTAACTTATTCTTTAAAACAAGGAGTAATAGGTTATTAAGTTAGAATAAACGCAAAATACTTGCAATTGCATAAATGAGAGAAAATTCTCCTTTGTTTTTCTAAGATGTTATTTTTCCCAATTGAACCAGTATCGTACCTTTTCCCAATAGGTTAAAAAAAATCGCTGCAGTTAGTCCCCTCAGTTTTCACCGAGAGGACTAATCAAGCATTATATATTTTTCTTTAGAATATAACCTTGAAGTAGAAACAGGCACATGTGTGGATGTAGAACAACACATCACTAAATTACGCAAAAGGCAGAAAATTTTCCAGTAGAAGAATTCAATCATAACTATCAGATTTAGAAGATTTAAAAATCAGTTCCAATTGTTTTCTTGCTTGGAAATAATTAGATTTTAAAACGAGCACCTGATGCTTGCGAGCAGGTGGGAGAATTCATCGAGGGTTCCAAGAAAAGTAACTCTGGTGTGTAACTAACAAAAGTCTTGATTGATTTTTGTTTATCCTTCATACTCACCATTCATGCTGTTGTGAAAAGTCGTGCAGAATTAAATATTTATGAATAAAAAATTCTCATAAAAAGTTTCAAGTGAAGCCTGCATGATTAAATTAATTTTTTTTCACTGAACTTAGATTATATAGAAGAGGTAAATTTCCAATACTTTTTCATTTTAGTCTGCAAAAATTTAATTCGAACTGAAGCTGAAAATAACATTTAACAATTAAAAACTTCTTTGTTTTTAAGTATACATGTAGCAGAGATATATGGCATATGTCAAAATGGTTGCAAGCATTGCAAGAAAAATTTGTATTATCTAATAAATGTTTTTTTCTGCAATTATAGCTACCAGACAATTTAAAAGACAATTATTTCTGTATAATTTATTTCTGTATAATTTCAATCTTATTTTTATTTATTAATTCCATGTGTTTTGATTGCACTGTGAAGAACAAATTAAGATAAAGTTTATAAATTGAAAATTTTTCAGTCAGAACTACTTTTTAGAATTATATAACTTTTAGGATATATTGTAAAAAAAAAAATAAATGGAACAGTATATACACGTTACTTCTAGTCATTCATTTAAGCATGAATTCTTATTTTTGGATGTCTTCAGCCACTATAACACAACTGGCCATGCCGACAAATTCAATACCATGCGTTAGCGCAGTATGATAATTTGTCGGCACAGCCAGGTGTGTAATATAGGACCGAAGACATCCAAAAATATGAATTCAATGCTTACATTTACATTCTCTTATTTTCCTTCTTCATAATTACTTATTTGGTTAATCTTAAATGTGAATTTATTGCCATTCAAAAATGCCTTGGTTAATAGATGTAAGAGGCAGTTGTGACGTCAAATGATGTTAAATGACGATGCAAAGTTAAATAACGCAAACAAACATTGCGAAGAAAAAAGTGACAAATTAATTCTAAACCCATATTACAGTAATTCTTAGTTTATTTTTCAGGTTTATAGTTTTTAATTAAATTGAAATAAAATATTTTGCATTATGGTGTTCCTCGAGTATTGAAAATGCATATAGTTCTGACTGTGTACTCTAGTGCGCGGTGACAAGGTTTCGCGTGTGTAATAGAGATTTGAACGTCGTTGATTTCTAATGGATTTCATAAGGAAGATTACACTGAATATAAATATAACCTAATTATACTCACTAAGGATACAATGTTATGACAAAATTATTCACAATTTTTAAGCAACGGTGACATTTTGCTATATGTGCCTCAGTATGTAAAAAGGGAAATAACTTTCGATACAGATCAAGTTAATCATTGAGACTTTAGCAGAGTTATCTATTGGAAGAAAGTGACATTATTTATAAATTTATGTTGTCATGCATTCCTATATATGGTTTACATTGCCACTCATAATGAGCTTAAAATATAAGCATTATATATGACAATTGCATGTAACATTCCTATCCCAATAAAATTAAAGATAAGTCCATCTTCTTTCTCATGCATGTGGCTCCATGGAAATATTTACCGGTATAAATTGCAAGATTTCTAAATTATCCATGACTCAGTTTTACTTATATTGGCTTTACATGTTGAGATGAAACTACAGTTTGTCTCTCAGAGAAATCATTAAATAGAATACCCAGTAATTTGAATCTAGTTCCCAACAGCAACTGTCAGTTTCCAACAGTGCACCGTGATCAAGCATTACTTTGTTATTCTGTAAAGACACATAATTATACTTGCTGCATCAGGATCATCAAAACTCTTTGTTCCTTCTCATAAAACCCTGACAACAATAAAATTGCCATGGTAACCAATTTTGTATCAATAAATAGCGGTGCACCATTTTTTAATGATTTCCTCCTTCAACCACTAGATTCAAGAAAAATTTGATCATACCATCCAGGATCCAAGTGGAAAGAAACAAACTATTGATAGTACCGTAATGCCCAGTTCCCACGGAAAGTTTAATTGGCATGCAGTAAATTAGTGCACAATTATAATAATGCAAATTAAATTAATGTGAATTAAATTGTGTTCACAGAACAGCTAATGCAAAGTAATCTAGTCCATATTATTTTTTTCTACAATAAGGTTATTCAGTAAGACTGCAGTCCTTTGATGTCTTTTGTGAATCATGTCACATTGTGCTGATCAAGAAGATGCATTTGATCACTGAATTGACATAATGTCATAATGTCTGTACATATTTTAGTAAACATTTAGTACACATATAAAGTAATTTTCTTTTGTTTTCCACTCAAAAAATAGCAAATTACTAAGTACATATTCTGATCACCAATATGTGGCCTGTGACTTAATTAATTCAGGCCTTTAACGCATATTAATTTAATATAATGCTAAAGTTAATTAATTCGCAGTAAATTAAATAAATTGAATCTAATTCCCATTAAAGTCTCAGTGTGAACATGGTTCTAATTTAATTTGCAGAAACTTGTGTTTAATTCAAATAAAATTCTCCATGTGAACAAGGTATAAAATTATCTACGTTTAATTAATTCAAGGTGTTTACAATGTTAAGCATTAATTGAAGTGGTAAAATTTTTCATCTGAATGAAACATATTGGTCTTTCTTATGAGACATCAATAGCTGCATAATGACAGTTTAGGACAATAAAGCAATATCTGTCACAATGTTACAATTAATTGACAACCCACACTCTGAAACCTTAAGCAAAGCAAGTTCTGCTGAAACAGAGATTTTATCCAGTTATATCAGATAGAGATTACCCATTTATGTAAAATTCACTATTTGTAATGAATATGTAAATTATCATGCATATCAATTGAAGTTATCATGACACGAATATCAATCAAACACACCTTAACCTGAGGGTTATATGTAGATCTGATTGCTATTAAATTTATTAAAATCTAGCAAATAAAGAATTCTATCTGTAAACTGTGTACCAACTAAATATGTCCAAAGGATCATTTCGAAAATTGTGCCATTTGTGGAAGAAATTTCTCTAATGTTTTTCAACATTCCGCTTGTACATGTCCAGTTACCACAGAAATAAGGAATAACTGGTGGAATGTGATCACAAACTGCTTCGACATATGTCTATGCGCAGAATTGTGCGGCCTAACAGAAAATGAAACATTTTTAGTTCTGCTAGGACGCCATACAAGCTCTGAAACAGACAATCAAGCTTTTCCCCTATTGAATCTCAATCTTGTTCAAAGCGCAGCCGCGCATTACAACAGGGCACTCTGACAGCTGTCGCTTACCACTACCTAACGCTGTCAGACACAAAATACCGGGTACATGTATCCCCCCTTTTTTTCCACCACCTACCCTCTCACCTTTAACATTCATTAAAAGGTTTTGTAAATATGTTTTGCTATATTTAGTTTTGTATGACTATGTTTGTTTAAATGTAATGTTTATTAATTGTATTCACTTATCATATATCTCCATGAGGAGGAAATATTGAATGAATGAATAAAACATAAAACTTACCATCTATGCAGACTTCTTCTATCCCACATAACTGGTTCGTAAACAGGCAACCTGTCACAGATAATAAACAAATTTTATTTAATATTATAATTATCTAAAAAAAAAACGATATTAAGAGTTCAACAAAACAACAGCTGCATGTATTTTTGGACCTGTATTCTTAATTTATGGAATTAAAAACTATTTAAAGCAATATGAGCTGCATTTGAAAATTTTATTTTGCTGTTAAAATGTGCTATTTTAATGATAAATCTGTATGTAACTTAAACCTTTAATATGATCAATTATACTAAAATAAAGCAAAAGAAAGACTTCTATATACACATAATAATTTGTAATATCATTCTAAGCATTTAGATATAAGCAACCCACTTGACGAAGAGTACCACAAGATTAAAGTAACATTCATGAGACTTATGAATGTACCGTTTGTGATAATATTCTAAAAATATAATAAAGCATAATAAACTTGAAGTCAATCAAAGCTTGCATCCCATATTTAGCTTGTTCAGAGAGCAACAAATGACACCTGTAATTAGGACATGCTTACTCCTCCATGGCACCTGATCCCTAGTTAAGTCTGTTCCAGATTAATATGGTTTCAATGCACTTTGAGCTTGATTACAGTTTATCTCCATATTTCATAAATATTTGATACCTATTTCTTCGACCATAGGCTCTTAAATTAGACAATACAATAAAACATCCATATATAATTATAGTGAAGTTCCATGCAGAGATCATTTCATGAGACATTTTCAACATAATTCATTTTACCCCTTTAGCTCACACCATGTTGGAATGAAAAGTACTTCATCATAGGCATAATATATATATATATATCATAAGTAGTCATGCTAATTTAAATTATATTTTACTGTTTTGTTTCTGGTTAACGATTGAAAGTTTTAATTGAAATCCTGCTTCCTAATCAATCTTTTGGTATATGCTTTAATATATAATGCCTACACACCCATCCCCAAAAAAGGGTAAAAAAATATACTAGGGTAGGAGATAGAGGTTAATTAAAGTGATAGAAAAGACTGATAGGTCACTAGGAAAACATAACCAAAAAATTATTACAGTAAAACTTGTTTAGTACAACAAGGATATTGCAAATTCAAGGATAAAGCAGTTATCTTGGATCCCAAGCTATATATAAATCAACGAAATCCTTATAATTTATGGATATAACGAATTACGGATATAAAGCAAAGTAATTTCATGGGTCACAGTGACTTGTATATAACCAAGTTTTACTGTTTTAACTTTGTACTTGAGCCATTTCAAAATAAGTCTTCTCTTAGCATGCAGATTTATTTCCCTTTTCTCTCTGTATGTGACATGACTATAAGCAAGTCAGACAGAATTCATAATATGACCAAGACATTTATGGGTAAAATATATATACTTTAAATGTATTATATTTGGCATGTACGATATTTGACGGAAATGCAATTTTCAGCAAGTTAGCATAGATTTGATTTAGTAGTGCTGTCTGAATTGCTAGTTGAAAATGTTAATATATAAGACATTTAGCGATGTACTTGTATTAGCGGACTCTGCTTTCTGCCAAAATTGCTAATTTAAAAACAGAAAACACCGCTAAATGTAATACGTTAATTGACAGTTTTCTATATTTTTTTTCAATTTAAAATCCTACAGAGTAAAAAATATACATATATTATATATTTTTAATTAAGCCATTCTAAAACCCCACACATTAAAGATCTTGTGACGTATGTTTAAACATGATATCAAAGATTTTTTAGCTTTAGCTATTAATTTGTAAATGATGTCAATTAATAATTATCTTGGCCTAAATATAAATCATAGACAAATTCGTTGATTTTTTTTTTTTATCTGGATCTATTTTCCTGGGCTGTAGGTTATGTTCGTGTCCTTTGATTTATTTCAGTGATTATATTCAGTCATGAAAGCCATAGTTCCATTCTATTGCAGAAGCCCAAATGATTGAATCAAAATCTGTGGCCGTTTCTGAGGAGATAAGCGTTTTCCTGATCTATTCCCTTTAGGACCCTATAACACAACTTCACTGCCATATCTCAGCATCATAATCAATCTCCCCACACGGAGACCCAATAATAGCACAAAATATGATGAACAATTGGAAATCCCAGCCAGAAAACCCATCCATTCCAAACGCTGATGTGACTCGGACTACTGTTGATCAATTTACGACATTTGATTGATTTACAAGCTTTCAGTAGACAAGGTTTAATTGTTATAACAACATAAATTGATACCCCTCTCACACTGCCACTGTCATTATGGTCAAGTGGCAACAATGTTTTCGCTTGAATGGAAGAAAACAAATTCAGTTCATAGTAAAAACTGACTGACATCTAGCAGTCATAATATTTTCAATTTAAATTAGCAACTTTGGCAATGCTAAATTTACAAGACAGTTGATCCTTGCCAAATCAAAAAAAAAACCTGAAACAGAGGGTTTTCATTGCCTGGTGATGATAAATAAGTCAGGCAACAATGTGTAATGGTTTGGGTTGTGGCTATCGGCCTGGATAGCTCAGTTTGTAGAACACCTGACTGGAGATGCAGGGGTCCCGGGTTCGATTCCCGGTCCAGCCATACATTTTCCCCTCTCCTGTTACAGATTTGGTGCCATTGACCACCCCTGGAATTTCAAGTCCTTCCAGTGGGTAATAAGAACTTCTGTTGTGATTTTGAGGGCGAGACCTGATTTACGGAGGGTGGAATGTAATGGTTTTGGCCGTGGATATCGGCCTGGAAAGCTCAGTTTGTAGAGCACTTGACTGGAGATGCAGGGATTCTAGGTTCAAATCCGGTCCAGCCATACATTTTCTCCCTTCCTGTAACATCAATATAGAAAAAGTTGTCTTGTCCCAGCCCTATTTGAAATACATATTGATCATGATAGATTGCTGAATCTCTTTTTTGCCAGGTGATACATGGTAGATATTTTTGCTGTAGTAAAAATGTCTCAAAATTTACATTAAAAGTTACTGAATTTGAAAGGAGTGAGTTATCGCAGCAAATTATTCCATATAAGCTTGAGAGACGAGGGTTTAATAATCCCTTCAGCAAAGACATCTGCAACACGGAGATCAGGAAACCAACAAGTTCCTTGACTCTTTAATCTGTTTATATAGTCACAGAATTAGTGTGGGAATGTTGACCTTGTATGACCTTGTCTCCCGTCTACTACATCTGTAGGTCCCACTTGATCATTCTGGAGTACAGAGACATACTAAATAACCAATAGTTGTACAATATCCTGTGTACAAATCCTGTAATAATGTCACTGACCATGTTCTGAGAGATAGGATTATGTGGGAACCCAGGCCATTCAATTCTTAAAGACACCTATATAGCTCTAAAGTATTGTGTCTGAAATGAAGGACTAGCCAGAAAAATTATAACTTACTGGAATAAATATTGAAATAAGCAAAAAAACGAAAAGAAAGGATTAAAAGAAAATCCTACTGTACATCACTTTTATTTGCGCGAACTTTATTTCTTTTAATTACACAAGACAGTGTGCTCGCGAAAATTTAATTCTCGTGTATAATAGCATACCTTAAGATTATATAGAGCAATAACCACAATTCGCGAAAATTTTGTCTCGCTAATCAAGAGTCAATGCCTATCTCGCAAAAATAAGGCGTTGCGAAAATTTAGTGATCTGCAGTATTTTGTGGTGGTGGTGATGGATAGGTTAAGATGGGTGGGGTTGTAGATACCAACTTCCTTTTTCAACCAAACTATATGTAACAAATAAAATGGAGGGGGCAATTTTTGAAAATTGAGCACATTCTGTTTACAAGAAAATTAATGCAACAGGATATATAAAAGAAAAGTCCCATCACCTCAGGGCATAATTAGTTACTTTATTCTGCCCCCACAGAGTCAAACCATTAATATCCAAGGATTTCACAAAAGCGACCTGAAAAACATTTTACATCCATGCAAACAAAACATTTCTCAAGACTAATTACAAAGTCTTGAAGCAGGAAATCATGGGGAAAAGTCTTAACCGATTTATATCAGTTAAACAACAAGTGCCATTTATGTTCTTCTATTTCCATTCTCAATGGACCCATCAATAAGATTCAAGTCTAAAAAAATCAGAGCTCCAATATCTGTGAATGTCAAACAGTCACATCCAGTTGAACCTTCTCTCCATAAGACCCAATAAATACGTCAGTGTGTGAACCGTATGGGAACTTCTGATCTGCATGCAAATTAATGTGTCTCTAAATCGTGCTCCTGGATATTTTACTTCTGAGAAAACCCCCCGAGTCTTTAAGCCATGTAACAGACAACCTCAGCCATACTTCTCAGAAAACCCCGCGAGTCTTTAAGCAATGTAATAGACAACTTCAGCCGATTGGTTTCTTTGGACACTCTTGAGGATAAAAACAAGTGGAAGGCAGGTTTTGTTACAATTATGTCTGATACATGATGGCATGATTCAGGTCCACATAATGTGTCTCTGACCAGTCAGAAGATTGAGCCAATGTTTCACAATTTGCTTTGGCATCGTGTTGACAGGCAATGTGAGGAATCCGCCATTACAGTATAACACTCTGCTAATGTTTAGATCGTAGAAACAATTATAAAAACATGTACAATACCCAAACATGCAGCTAGTACTTACATTTCTAAGACAATTCAGACTTTTTTATTATATATAATTCTCACTCATACTGTTCATTTTATTATACCCCACACTTGAAAGCTAGTGGGAGGGTATAGAATGATCAGGATATCCGTCCATCCATCCATCTGTCTGTTACACTTTGGGGAGCTTGTCTCTTATCCACAACTCTTATACCACTGAATGAAATTTAATGAGACTTTCATGGAATCTTCGTTATATAGTGCCATTGAGTACCTAGCTCCTATTTTACTTTTTGTTCTGACAATTATTTCAGGTCTCTCAGAGCAAAAAATAGACTTTGTTATCATAACCATATGGGAGGCAGGGGTATCATTTATTGAGCTCAATGCTCACAATTTCTCTAATTATATACCGTAAATCTGGAAATATTTGCTGTAGCTAAATTTTTAGCAAATTTGTGAGTTCATATTGCATTCGCAAAAATATTATTCTTAAAAATAAATTGCCTATAAGAAATGTTAACAAAGCAGTGGTCATTCGCAAAATTTTGAAGCGTAAAAATTAATCAACAGCATTTTGACCCGAATTCGCAAAATGAAATTGACGTAAAAATTTCCAGATTTACGGTATTGCACAAAACTTGTTAAGTAAACAAGTCATTTTGTTTTAACCGGAAACATATCTCTCTAATCAGTAATTTTCCCTTAGACCAGGAAAATTTTATCCCTAAAAAATACCTGTGGTAAGCGATTTATATTTTTGTATTGAAAGAAGTCATTTAAGTATTTTGCTTCACAAAATTATGAAGTACCTTTCCACATCCATTCTTATCTAAAAATTTAACATATTGCCATGACAACTTATAACCAAAAAACCCCTGATTTTGACACACCTTGTATCCATTCCCAATATGATTAGAAGTACAAAGGTATTCTGATAGCAATTAACCTGAACGACAAACATTTCAAAGCCACTAATTTTTCTTTCAGAAGATCTTGAAAGTTGTGTTTGTTTAAGAATGAATTCCTAAACAGATTCCCAATTCACTCCAACTTAGCTTCCATAGACGGAAAATCTTCAGACCTATTAGTTGACCACCCACGCAGATAATTTTAATGATGAACTACGAAATTCATGGTCACATTTTAAGGATAGACTGACATTATCAAAACATAATCCAAATGCAAAATGAAAGATAAAGAGGGCTTTAACTTTTTTTATCAAGTAAATTGATGTCTACCTTGGTTGTAAGGGAAAGTTTTGTGAGATCAAAGTACCGTTAAGATCTAAGTACCATTAAAATTTTTATACTTGATAAACTTTCTCAGCCCGCAGCTATGCTGCATGTAAATCCTTATAGCAAAGCATAAATCACCGTCATGTTTAGATATAGAATGATGCATTTAACATGGAGTTATGATGTTCCAGGCAATTGATTTTTCTTTGTAATAGTCTACTTTTCTTGTTCCTCTTCTGTTTCGGAGAGAAAAGAGTTTATGATTCATTGATAGCTAGCAAGGGAATTATTTTTATTGAGATTCAAAGCATCGAGACACATTTGGCATTCATTAGCATCAATTAAAAGTGTGAACACTCTTACGCTCTTCAATCATTATCTCTGAAGATCAATACCTCTCAACATTCTGAGTAAAGTCATAGATTAAGCCTAGCTATGGAGAATTTTATTTTAGTATTTAGGAGCACAGTTGTTAAACATTTACTTCGGTAGCTATAAAAGAATAGATGAAAGGATCATGCATTTACCATTTACCAAAGGATCTATCCCATCAAATGTAACAATTTATACTTTACATTCTTTAGACTTTTGGTTGTGCCAACAACCTCTCAACAGTAAATTTTTGATTGTGTCCCCTTCCCCAAACTGAACTTGCTTCCTTCAGAAAACAATATTTGGGCATATTCCATGAAACAAACTATAATTTGCTTTTAAATATCTTTCTTAAAAATCTTTAATAATTTAGTATCATCTAGATTGCTAATAGTGTCTGAACTGCTTTGAACTTTTCTCAATTTATGCTGAATTGAGGTCAGGTTGATATGATTACTAGTTCATGCCTACAGGAAGAGTTCGAACTGGTTTCTGGGTTCAAGCTCACTGGAAGTGTTTGAACCACTTTCTTGGCTCAGGCTCAATACTCAGATTGTTCTGACTGATTTCCTAGTTAAAGCTTACTTCAAGTGTTCTGAACTGCGGTCTCTTGATTTCAACACACTGGAATTGTATTGGACTGGTGTCTTGGGTAAAGCATATTGGAATTGTATTGGACTGGTTTCTTGATTTGAGCATACTGGAATTGCATTGGACTGCATGGCTTCTTGGTTGAAACCTACTGGAATTGTATTGGTCAATGCACTGGTTTTTTGGTTGAAGCATACTGGAATTGTATTGGACTTGTTTCTTGGTTGAAGCATACTGCAATTGTATTGGACAGGTTTCTTGGTTGAAGCATACTTGTATTGCATTGGACTGCATGGTTTCTTGGTTGAAGGATACCGGAATTGTATTGGACTTGTTGTCTTGGTTGAATCATACTGGAATTGTATTTGGACTGCATGGTTTCTTGTTAAATCTTGCTTCTGGTGTCCTGACTGGTTCCTGAGCTCATTCTTAATAATGGATAGTTTGTTGTTTCTTTGGTTTAAGGGTACTGGAAGTCTTAAGATCAGTTTTGAATTCCTGCTAACTGTGTTAAGACCAGTGTCTAGGTTTCCTGTTCAATATAAGCCGATAACCATTGTTTGGAAGATTTTCTTGTCTCAAGTTTACAAGTGCGTGGGTCAGTTATATAAACTGGATGCACTTGGCTGTTTCTTGGTAAATGTTTACTACAACTCTTTGGACCTGGACTTTTTACTGTAGTACACTGTCTGCCTGTAACCTTAAGTCTGCTTCTTGCTTGGCAGTTGCCTTCTCGGAATCTTGATTTTCTTGGCTGTGACCTACTTTGGAGTTCATGCTCCCTGGACTTGGCTACTGCTAAATGACAGTAGTTAATAGAAATCAAGGAACATATTTGATGCTCACTCCTCCATGGCACTTGATCCCACCTCATGTATGGAGGTCCATGTTTGCTCTCCTCCTATTTTGTATTGTTAATAGACTTGTGAGCTTAAATACTGTTCGTTACCTCCATATATCTCATAATAAAATATATATTTCCTCAAACATATGGAGAGATTTCACATATAATTTCAGTTTAGGTATGTAAGGAGAAATTAAGGTACAAATTGTTTATAACTTCTGTACAGATATGAAGTGAACAGAGAACTGTGTTACATTGGAATAATTTGAAAACATTCCTTTCATTTTATCACAATAAAAAGAAAAAAATTCATTATTTTCACTGTGGAAACTGCATCAATGAGACTGCCTTCTAAACCTTCATTATGACCATTTTATTGAATTGACAGTCACGTTTTTTCTCATGCCTGTGACAACAGCCGCTAAACATACTTAGTTCCTCTGTTAGTGACAGGTTTACAGTATCAACCCTCCTACAGATATCTTCTCTTGAAAAGCAGACTTTTTAATTGGCGCAGTGTCCATTTGCATTCTTTTAATTCCATCATGTGAGAAAACTGTACGTAACTGATGTATTCTCAAAGGATAGGAAGACTTGTCAGCTGCTTTGGGTACAAGGATAGTTTACTAAAACAGAACTTTCAGCAAAAAAAACCACAGGGCACTCGATCGGAAAGCATGTACATAAAAGGTGAAGATACAGTGGCTGGAACGTTATTGTTGACAAACCAATCGTGTAGAATCGTTCGTGTATCGTGAGTGATCGTTCGTGTAACGTGCAAGATTGTTCGTGTATCAGACTCAATCGTGTGCGTTTTTAATCGTGCAAGATCGTGCGTTTAGAATTGTGTAAATTTCGTTTTGTAAAGTTTTTATCGGAATGTTATTTGTAAAATAAGCATTTCCCTTGTTTGTTTTTCTTAATTTATTAATTAAAATCCAAATAAAATGAAAAGGCGCAATTTACATAATAGAATATAGAACGAACTAATTATCGCCCATAAACAAGCAATATAGTAAGTCGTATAATATTAAGTTCTCGTCAACTAGCGCGATCAATTTTGTGATAAACTGTACTTAGATCTTTAACGCCTTTTTGAAAAATCTGATTTTAATTATTATTTACTTCTTATTGTGGTCAAGATAATCTTGAAATCAATTCATTGAAAATAAATATATATTTTTTTTTTACAAAGAAATAAACATTTCTCAAATCTCAATGCTTACATAACTAGTTAGTCAACAAATATACATGGACACGGCATGATTTTCGGGAGTTTTGATTATCTGTGTTTATCTCTTAAGCCTATTTGTAATTAGTTAATTTTAAATTTCTGCAATTATAAAAAAGTTGAATAATTGGCAAGTTTATCAGACATTTAATCATTGGAAACATAAGGATAAATTTGTAATTATAATTTAAGTCATTCCATGCTGCCATTTTTGTTCAATCGTATCCCCCTTTCTGCATATCATGATATCCAATTCAATCAAATTATACGGTTTGTTTGATCTGAGAATTACCTTAGAAATAATTATTTTTAATCTAAAATATTTAGTCTTGCAATGCATATATTTAGTTACAGAAATATCATTTTCCGTTTTTTTCTTCAATTGAAAGTCTATGAAGTTTATTGATAATTCTTTGAAATCTTAAATAAGTATTAAGCCGTATTTCGGTTTGAAAATATTGAATCCTAAATATTTTGAACAATTTTGCGTGAAGAATCGTGCGTTTGCGTTAGCAATCATGTCAGATCGTGTAACGCGTAGAATCGTGAACGTGGGAGATCGTTCGTGTAACAGGTTTAATCGTTCGTTAATCGTGCGGGATCGTTCGTGTAACGTGATCGTTCGTGTAAGTTGTCAACAATAACGTTCCAGCCATTGTAATGAAGAGTGTCTGCATGGATCTAAAAAAATCTACAAAAAATACAATTATCAATCTGTGAACATTCCATACAAAAACACCTGAAAATTCCAGAAGTGCTTTTGATCTCAATAACTCAGTACATTTAAGGCAACGATGGTACTTTGTTATGTGCCTTCAGTTGAGACTTAGATTTAAAACATTGAAAAATTACTTGAGAAACAAAATGCTCCTACAAGCTCAAATCTTTGATTCATAGTGTTCCAAAACCCCTAATGTGTTCAATTCAACCACATTTCATGCCTAATTCATGAAAGAATTTGAATATGATTATCAAATTGAATAATTTTGCAAGAAAAGAACCTCATCAATACATTTCTCCTGCCACATTTTCTTGAAATCTGTTTATCTGTTTATCATGTTTATATTATAAACCTCCTTTTGAGCATGTTGAGAATTTTCTTCATATCAAGAAGTTATGTACAATTGTATGTTGTTTAATGTTCCAGTCTCCAGAAGTTTTCACTTATATGGAGACACCACCACTTGCCGGTGGAGAGCTGCAGATTTTGTCCTATGCTCAGCACTCAGGGCCATTGAGCAGTGAGGGATCTTTTTCGTGCCAGCACTTTCTGCGACACATGACCTTTGATTATACGGTCTCATTCAAAGGACTGGTCTCCATGTCCTACAGTTGGATTCGAACCTGCGACTCTAGAGCCGATGCTCTAACCACTGCGCCATTCAGGCGACCTATTTACCATAATCATGTGGAGGGCTGAAAATGTAGACCTCCTACCTTGGTCTAAGCACTTATGACCTTTGAGCAGTGAGGGATCTTTTTCATGCCACCACTTATTTCAACAAGGGAACTATGTTTACACTGTCTCAAACAAAGGACTCATCCTGCATTGGACTTGACATCCTCACAATGCCAGGGGTCCAGAGTCAACACGTTGCCATTGGACCTCTCAAGATTTCATTAGAATAATTTTAGGGCTTCCTCCTCTCATTGAGATGCACCAATCAAATCAAAGCTACCCTAGGTCTGGCATTGTTAAGATGTGAACTTGAAGGGACCAAGATTACAAACTTTTTGAGATAACAGATGATTCAAAACAACCAGGTTAATAATTAAAGTAAAAAGAATCAATGACTAGACTGCCAACTCACTTGGAAAAAACTTTGATATTCATCTTGTTCAAGTTATTGTTCAAGATATTGTTCAAGATATCTGAGATATTCAAGTTTAACTGTACACTGAAATTAAATAATTAAAAACATGGAATAGTGTGTAACGGGAGAGGAGAAAATGCAGCGGACCAGGCCGGGATTCGAACACGGGCCCCCTGAAACATCGGTCAGGTGCTCTACCAACTGAGCTATCTGGCCACCGGCGATCAAACCCAGCTGACCACCACATCCTCCCTCCTTAAAGCTCTTAGGCCCTCCAAAGACCCTTACCCAGGCTCATCCCTGGCAGGTCTTTCACCTGTCAGTTCCAGGGCATGGTACGGCACCAAATGTAACAGGAGAGGAGAAAATGCAGCCGACCAGACCAGGATTCGAACCCGGGCCCCCTAAAGCTCCGGTCAGGTGCTCTACCAACTGAGCTATCTGGCCACCAGCGATCGAACCCGGCTGACCACCACAAGTGCATTCTTTTGTGGGCAATAAATATATTTATTTTTATCAATGGCAATGTAGTTTTCTGGTGGTTAATCCCCCTTTTTTCAGACCAAAGAACTACTGAAGAAATCAGTAGTTATTTTGTTCCAACTTCAAGGTTACACAGGACCTCAGTTTGAGGGGTGGGAGGTGGGGGGGGGGTCATCCAGTGGACCTGGGGAAAATATTTATACTGTCAACATATGATCAAAAAGAAAAAAAAAATTGAAATTATAACTTCAAACTGTACAAAGATCAATGAGCCTTGGTAGAACACAGATTCCACCTGAATTACTGCCTCCAACTACCAGAGATAAACATCTATAGATGATAGAACTAACCAGTCAGTGTGGGACCAAATGATGTTTCATCAATTAATTTTTCATTGATTTGTCTTCAATGGAAGCAATCATCAGAAAATAGCTAAAGGCACCATTTAATAAATGTGGTTATTGGACAGATAGATTTTTGAGATTTAAATGGGGTATATGTGTCCCTTTTGGAGAATTAGGCTCTAAAATTTATTATTAATTCTATCAATTTGATCGAAGTACATGTAGTGTTTTGTCTTTATATGAATTTGTGTGTGGAGAAGGGTGCTTTTCTCCCCATCTTTCAGAATTCTCTTTCATCCATTTTTTTTTTTCAATCTGTATGCTTTTTTGCATATACTTTTTTTCAAAATGTATCAATTTTTGGGTTTTTGGGTTTTTTTTAAAGACTTACAACTGTGATATCTATGCTTTTTTATTTCAATTGAAAATACAGTTTTCAAAAGAAAGCCAGGTGGTATCAATTTAACTATTCAAAAGTTATGACCAAGCTAGGTTAAATTAAGTTGGGAAATTTATTTTTGTAAAAGTAGGTCAGTAAATTAAGGGTAATGAAGAGCTATGATCGAGACACCCTCCGTTTAAAATATTATTATTAATACACGTATAATAATTTCTCAAAAACACAAAATTCTATCCTCTTAAACATGTTAAATTTTCTTTCATAGAATCTGGTCATGTTAAGTTTTAGTGAATACCATACACATCATACAGGCACATGCCATAATAATGGCATATATTGTATTTCATACATGTACAAACAATATGTGTTTTTGTATGAAGATTATAAATGGAATAATTTAAGAAATTTTTACTGTATTTTTAAAACATTTGTAATGTAAAGTAATATAATTTTAAACATTTCGATATTTCCCCCCCCCTGTATTGTGCATATATTTCTATTACAAACAGAAGAATTTTACTAAATATGGCTTAATCAGTAAATGATGTAAAAATACCCATAGACCCCTGGGGGAAATATTGGTACAACATACTGCAGGGTCTTTTGACATTTTCCCCCGCTTATCTTCACTCAACAGGTGCGCGATCAAGAACACCCTTATCTCAAATAAAAATACACCTTTCTGGTACATCACTCGAATTTATGGTTTCTATATCAGATAAATATAAATCACTGTCTAATATGGCATACATACCAACAGTTCCTAATGGATACACAGAATCTTGGGGATAGCCGTAGCTAAAGCTGTTCCCGGGCAAAATCAGGCCCAAGACGATCCCCCAAATTCCCCACAGTTCGGTCCTCATCACTCCCTCATGGTTAGGATCGGTCCAGGAACCCGAAAAGGTCGTGATAAGGGTGAAGAATTTTACAATATGGTCAAATCGCTTTTTCCTATTATGGATCCAAAATGGCAGACTCGGTATTGAATATTCATCCCAGCATCCATGACGTCACAAATCGAAATTGTCGTAAAGTGGAATCTCAATCGATTGACTTATCACTTTGCGTGGTCGTTATGTGTACACAAGGCGATACGTCACGTTTTCCCCAAAACAGGTACCCGCTCTTACGTCACAGTCAAGAGTTAAGAATCTTTTTTTCTGACAGTCTGCACAACATTCTTTTTTTACAGATGGAAAATCTTAATTCATCGGCTGGAGCTCAATTCATGAGCGTAGAGAAATCAATGGATATTTACAGTTTTGCCATTTAGTAAAATCGATACCAAAACGGTAGACTAGTTTGTGTAATTTCCCTGTATAAATTCACATGGGATCGTCAAAGTTCTATTATTATTTTTTTTAACCGGCTGATTCATGAAATTAAGCATTGGTATATATAGATCTTCAAAAGATTAATTGCCAAAAAAAGATGGTAAATGTCCACCTGCATCTAATAGTTGAAGCCCGTAGGAAGCAATTTCGTTTTTTATTTGGGGGAGGGGAGGGGGGGGGCAGCCATACAATTTGATGGCTATACTAACTACCAATTTGAAAATTCCTTAAATTCATTGGGACTTTTTTCATTGATTAGGGGGGCACGAGCAGATATAAAGTCGCTTAGTTTTCTTCTTAGTATTCTATGATATTTCTGCAAAATTCTATTTTCAAAAAAAGAATCTTATTAAATTATTACAATTTACATGTAGTTATTTCCAATTATGTATTTAAAAAAAATAAGGAAAAAGAATGCTTTGATGAATAAATAATTGAAAACAAAATAATGCTTTATGAAACGTTTCGTATGTTTCGTAATCTTTCCACATTAGCATTATCACACTTCTTCTGTATCTCAACCATGATAATGACTATAGGAATACAGTAATTATTTTACCTGGACAAATAACCTTTTTTCACACATTTTTTTTTCTATACATATCTACAAAACAGTAGCACCTTATTATTATTATTTTTTTTACATACTGACATATTTTTATATATAAAAATAGTTAACTAATTAATTTTTCTTAAATTTATTTCTTTATTTATTTATTTTTGAGAGAGAGAGAGTCTAAAGAGGCCTATTGAAGAGTTTTTATTTATTTTTCTTAGGCATCGCGTAAATATTACACATGACGAACACAATTTACTTAAAGGGAGAAGCGATATTTTTACACCCAATGCAAAAATTAACAAAAAGTCAGACTAAGCCGCAAAATAATTTAATTTAACCCTGTGTATATTCAGTATTCACTCCGTCTGTTTGTTTGTCTAGCTGTCTGTCCCAATTATATTGGTTTCCTGCACTTTTTCTCTAAATTCTTTGCAGATACTGAGCTGAATTTGTGTATGAATTACAGTCTTTTGAATTTTTAGTGGTTTTCTGCATTTTTCTAAATGCTTGCCTATTTTGAGCTAAGTGAGTCTACCTTTATGAGTTTTTGATCAAGTTCTCTCCTAATAATAATTTCAGCCATTTTCCATTTCCGCTAAATATGGTTTCGAATTTTTTCAAAACAATGTATGTATACATATCCTTCGATTACAAACTTTAAATGAAAAAAAATGTAAGAAATGCTGCCCACTTTGTAACTATAAATAGAATTATGAGAATATTCTTAATCAATATCTCGCCACGTGTGAACTTCCGCATGTAGGATTTGTTTAAGAATACATTAGATCGATATTCCATACATTTCTATGATTTATAAAGATAGCAACTCGTAGCAAAAAAAAAAAGCAGGTGATGTTCTGGTGACTATGAAGACCACAATAGGGGAGGGGAGGGGGTTACAGTGTATAAAAATACATGTAGATGTACTGGCCAATTTATCGTAGATTTCATGCTTTGAAAAAATAATCAGAACACCCTTGTTAACGACCTACCCCACCTAAATAAAAAAAAAAATACAGGTTTGTACTAAAAGACCCCTTTAATCTGTAGTTTCTGTAAGACATATTCAAAATTGACACTTTCTAGATCTTATGACCGACTTGTCTAACTCTATACGACAAGTACAATCATCATCATGCACACTTTTACATTTAGGTTAATGCTCCACATTTTACACCTGTACTGAGCTGCAGGTTGTTATCTAACTGTATTAATTAACCAATTAATTAAAACTATTTGCACTGCACATAAGCCACACTTTTTTTCAGTGTATCAATCACAGGCACTTGTTTCAGAAAAAAAATTAGCACAAAGTTTAGTGTTTTTAACCCAAAGTATAGTGTAATTATTATACTAAGGGTTAAAAGTTTATTTCCGAATTAAGTGACTGTGATATAAATGTATATTAGATCATTACCATCATATATATGGTATGACATTTAGTTCTATTTTACATATATTTACACTAATATTTATATAATTTTCTTTGCTTTATTTGAGTCAACTCATGATTTTTTAATTTGTAAATAATAATTTTACCCTGATTTGTATTCAACTTAAAAATCCCTCAGACATCATTAGCACCACTGTTTGTTTCAGAATTTTCCCATCCCGTCAACAAGTACGGTGAAAATTTAAATTTTTGTTTATCTAAACAACAACCAGCAAAGTATACTCAATCATGAAAACAAATCTGACTTAGCGGGTGAGATCACCCTCCATACCATCCCCCCTTCATCCCATCCACCCATCCACACCCTTTTGTCCCTATATATTGGTCCGTGCGTTTTCTTCTCTAGGTCACGTAAGTTGTCCGATTAATGTTCGTCTTAAAAAATAATAATGCACTTCACATAATACGCAAATTGGTCTGGGGGAAAAGTACTCACGCAACGAACACCTCATTTCTACCATTAAATGTCACGTTCTGCAACATTATCGCACGAGGATAAGTTTTGCGCCGTATTCTGTAATTGCCAGTACAAAAATAAAGATTGTCATTTTATCTCTTAATATTGAAATTATTAGTTAGAGATAAAAAGACAGAACCTTGTTCCTTAAGGTTCAGTAAAAGAACGGGCTTTGACCGATTACTAACCGATATAGAATCGGCTTCTTGTCCTTTGATGGGGCTGTGGATTAATCCTGTGCGGATATTAACGGAATTTATTTCCTTCTTGAAAATGGTTTGTCAAACCAGAGTCGCGGCACTTGTTGAACCACTGGAATATCTGTGACGGCCCCATGTTCGTGACATGAAAATAAATGTTGTATGGGAGAAATTTGTCGACAATCGATCCTCACTGCGCATTACTCCGAGGATCTTGTGAAGAAAAAACAACGAAATTGGTCTTCATTACGATGTTCCGTGCTCTAATCATTTGTCTGTAGTCTGTACGTGACGATAAGTCGACATAAAAAATCGCTTGGGGTAAATGGAAGTTGTGCCAAGTGAGGTATTTTTTTACAAACCCATTGGATGGGGCATGTCACTAGGACATAATTTATAACTTGTGTATAAACTTTAGATACTTGTTTGGCTTTTCTTAATAAACTAGAGGTACTGTGAGCAATGAGCTCACTAAATGATACCACCGTCTCCCATATGAATATAATGGATGTCCATGTTTTGTTGTGGGAAATCCAAAATATGTGTCAGATCAAAAAGTGAAATAGGAGGTGCACAATGGCAGCATGTAATAAAGATTCTGTGAAAGTTTCATCAAATGTCATTCAGTGGTATGAGAGGAGTTGCGAATAAGAGATGGGTACCCCAAAGCGTAACAGACAGAAGGACGGACGTATAGACACATACCGATTACTATAAACCCTCCAGCTTTTCAAGCGGGGGGTATAATGAAACCATGCATTCTTGGTAGTTGCGTGTGAGGGTCTAATTTGTTGGAGGGAAAACCTACACTGTATGTCTCTGACTTAATGACGTCATTTCCCTTTCTAACAATACTCACACATATATCACTCTCTATTTAAGAGTGTTGATCACGCTTTCAAAAGTCCCGATTGATTACTATATATAGTGCAATGATGCACTACTCATAAAAGATAGGGAAAGTGGCTAAAATGAATACGTGTGTAATCATGTTAGTTTTGCTTCCATTATGCTTAAACTCGTGAACAGAATGTAACCATAGGTTTTCCATTGACTGTTATAGATTGTAATGTGCATTTTAGTTTTTAAAAAATATTTTGGAAATGTGATGCATAAAAAGGAAATAAGGATCTGAGCCACTGAAAAAAACAAGATGTGTTTGTGAAACACTAATGCCCCCGTATATGGCAACATAGCAAAGGTTAAGCTTTCTCAAATGCAGAGCAAATATATAAGTAACTAAGGTAAGTCCTTTTCACTCGAAAAACAAATGTGAAATATAAAACCCTAGCACCACCTGTTCAAAGGTTATCACCAAGGTTTACGTTTTTAAAGATAGGACAATCTCCGGGGTCAAGGTCAGAGGGTCAAGGTTGTTAAGTTCTAATGAAAGGATTGCATTTTGGAAGTATGAAAGCCCCGACCCTTACAGCTTAAAAGTTATGGTCAAGGTAAAAGTTTGTTAAAAGTAAGTCAAATTCCAAGATCAAAGGGTCAAAAGTGTTGATATCCAATGAAAGGTATTGCCACAAGGATTTGAAATTCCTAGTATCTACCGTTTAAAAATTCGTGCCAAGTAAAAGTTTGGATTTTGTTGTGTAAAAATGGGTCAAACTCCAAGGTCAAGGTCAAAGGGTCAAAGTTTTTGATATCAAATGAAAGGTCTTGTCACAAAGATTCAATATATGAAGTATTACATCCCTAGTCCCAACCCTGCAAAAATTAAGGTCAAGGTTGTATTTTAAAAGTAGGTCAAACTCCAAGGTCTAGGTCTAAAGGTCAAAGTTCTTGGTATCCAATAAGAGGTTTTTTCACAAGGATTGCACATGTGAAGTATGAAAGCCCTAGCCCTTACATTTCAAAAGTTATGGCCAAGGTTAAAGTTTTTTATAAGTATACAAATCTCCAAGGTCAAGGTCAAAAGGTCAAAGATGTTGGTACTCAATGAAAGGTCTGTCCACAAAGAATACATGTGTGAAGTATAAATGTCCTGGTTTCTACTGTTCAAAAGTTATGGCCAAAATAAAATTTTGGAATTTTTGTATAAAAGTGGGTCAAACTCCAAGGTCAAGGTCTAAAGGTCAAAATTGTTGGTACCCAAAGAAAGGTCTTTTCACAAGGAATACACATGTGAAATATGAAAGTCATAGCTCCTCTGAATCAAAAGTCCCAGTCTACGCAAGGTTTTTACTAATCAACGATTTTTTCCGCTGAATTAGAGTTTGTTCGTGTTTTATGCTAAAGAAAAGTATTACTTACAAGGAATGAAAGTAAGGACGTGATATATGCTTAAAAAATAACAAGGGAGTTGTAGAGTAGATTTCGGATCGGAAACCCTTGGCTAGCGAAGATGGAGTTTAAAGGCCTATTACCGGTTTTGCCAAATTACCAAATTTCGCTAAATTGCTAGCATTTTTTTTTTTTAGATATATACAATGTCATGTAAAGTAAAGTCTCTTTTGGAAAATTATTTAAACGTTCAATGAAAATTTTGCATGAGTGAGTAGAGAATTTGTGAACTTAAATGTTTTGTTGTTTTGATTTCTGAAGGAGAAAAAAAATAAAGAATGCGACCCAAATCAGTCAGTCTGCATTCTTTCCGAGTTGTAATTGGAGATCGATCGTAGGAAACTCACTACTAACCACGGGCTATCTGTATTAACTCCCACGAGATGATTTTATACATTAATGAAAGCGACCATACCGTGGTGTATACCATACTCGTGTCCTGTTGTATTTACTGTACATAGTACATGTATATGAATATTGAATTAAGGAATCACTGTTTAGACTTTAGAGTATGCCAGGACATCAATGGACGTTGGGTAATTCGCCTACATCCACTTCTCTTAGAACTGTCCACTTCTCTAATAAAAAGCTACCAAGACTTTTCATTTTTAAATTAGGAATATTATGTTGCTTAAAATATGTAAAAAGCAACACATTTCACCATTTAGTTAGTTTAGTCTATCAATTCCATTCTTTTATGTAGTTTAAGCATATAATTGTGTGTAAAACCACAAAATAATGTCCATATTTTGAAACTGTCCCCATTCCATTTCAACTAAGGCAAGCTAAAAAAAAATTCAATCTAATTTTTCTGAGCATGGTTCAGACCAATATATATCAACAGGAGGCCTATGGACCACATCGCATACATGAAAATATTAACTAGGGAAAAGCAGAAAAGAGTCTAGTATTGAAAAGATTAAATATTGGATATTTCAAGTTCAAGCAGTGGCCTCTTGAACAGTTTGTTGTTCACCGTTTGGTTGGTCACCTTGCCAACGCTTTTTGTACTGTTGACGTCCGAATCCTTCATCATAATTTCTTTTCCTGGAAAAGTTCCTAAAATGGTTCGTGCAGTACATGACCCCTTCTTTCATACTGAATGTTTTTGTCCAAGAAAAGACAATTACAAAAATATATTAACATGACTCAAGTTCTTGTTAAATTTTTCAAACTAAAACAACAGTGTCTCGATATTCTTTTCTTCCAAAATAAATTTCATGAATTCACTACATGTATTACATGTACTTAAAAGTCAAAAAGCAAAAAAAAAAAAATTAAAATATCATTATCCAGGGATGAGCAAGTTGAGCTGCCATGTTACTTTATGGTGTACCATCTTGGTGTACCATCCTCTTTGGTCACTAAACATACAGGGGCTCTCCAAGGACTATCGCTGAACTCTTCATTTTCAAGCATTTGTCTAACTCATGATCATAACAACTGTCGCCCGCGTGGCGCAGTGGTTAGAGCGTCTGCTCTAGAGTCGCAAAGTAAGGAGTCGATCCTTACGTTGCCGGTTCGAATTCCATTGTGGGACGTGAAGACCGACCTTTCGAATGAGACCATATGTACACTGAGGACCCGTATCACACTAAGTGCTGGCACGAAAAAGATCCCTCACTGCTCAATGGCCCTAAGTGCCAAGTATAGGACACAATTTGTTGCTCTCCACCGGCAAGTGGTGGCGTCTCTATATGAGTGAAAAATTCTCTCGAGAGGGACGTTAAATAACATAAAATCAATCAATCATTATCAACTACATGTATTTCTCTTTGCTGTGGTGTCATACGCATTGGAGCACAATCACCCGTGTCTATTTTGTGCGTTATTAGGTCAGTCTGACCAACCTTACCGTCAGGTCCCACAAAAATATCTTGGAACTCCAGACACGAATAGGTTCAACAGCCTTTTCTCTCTCTTCGCACCTTAAATTATCTGACATGTTTTCTATAAGCAATAACAAATGTTCCAGTAATTTACCAGATTCAACTTCTTGTAACGAATGATCATTTCTGCAACTTGTCCGACTGCATCGCGCTTTAATTTTACTGGATTTTCGTCAAAATTTAGAATTGGAATAATTGATATTTGTTTTAATTTCCGTTTTAACAAATTGAATTGATTTGGCGACTAAGAGAACTTTAATTCTGACGCCTCGATTATGCCCCGTTGATAAGGACTGTAACACGCGATGTAACCCTTGACTGCCTTCACAGAATTCCCAGGAATTGTAACATTTTAAGCAGCCTGCTTATAATGGGGCACAATTAGTACCCATCGTGATTGTATTAAACGTTTTCGAATTGTAGTAAGGATGAGTCTGGAGAAACAAGAATTCTTCTAATAACGTATACATGATATTGAATAAACAGTATTTTCCTGATGAATATAAACATTAATTTAGTAAAGTTTCTGGCCGGTCAATCTCTTATAGATTGACGAATTAGCATTTTCAGTTACTAAAGACAAAATCGTGCTATACATATCTAATTTATATTGATTTAACATGCAGTTTTGTTATTAACACGATCATTGATGTAATTGACGATTTTTTTTTGATATGGTGAAGTTCACTGTGTCTGTAATTGATAAACCCGAGATGTCAGTGGTGGACTCTTGTCTTCATCACTCGGAGTTCCTCGGATGGCTCGTACCTCGCAACTAACGAGGAATGGAGCGTAGCGGAGCTAGCCGAGGATTGCCGATTGTGTCTTCATCTTTTGGTCCTTCTGGTCAGTTACTCTGCCAATAAACATAACATTGATACTAATGATATGAATTGATTAACATATGTCCACTGTAGAAATATTGCGTTCTCGCAGCCCCATGGGTTTTAAGCTTTAGCAAGAAGAGAGAAGCCGTTTTGCATACCTGCGAGGTAACAAATACCGCGACGTTATACAGGCAAACCAGTTATATACATAAATTAATATGATTATAATTCATATACCGGGGGTATTCAATATGCACATATTCCATTTCCAGCCAAGTCAATTTCTACATCCTTACACCTCTATTTATTTCCACCTAAAAACACATTATTAATGTTATAAATGGATCCTGATTAAAAGATGGAATGTGCAGAAAGTAGGTGGAAAGAGGGAGGGGGGTCAAGAACTTTTTGTGTAGAATTTCCTTTATCAAAATCCTGTACATTTTCAGCTGGAACCAATTCGTCTTTCAGATTATAAAAGATTGTTTCCTGTTAAGATGTAAGCAATAAAATGAATGCCTGGATTGGTATATATTTTATTTCTTGGCCTTTTTATCGCAAATGATACAACTAATAAACATTGAGAAATTGTAAATCCTCTATGATGTATACAAAATTCTGCCGTTCTGTAGTCATCCTTATATAAATTTATACAAATATTTTTCACTTCAAATTCCATAATTTAAATGAAAAAATTTAAAAACTACGCGGTAAAACTTGTTCATTGGACTCATTGAAACATGATTCAGGTTATTACCATTTTTTTAAAAGTTTGATCATCTGTTCGTTAAAAAAGAGGATTTCAGTATTTTTTTTTTTATTTTCAGGCTAGACCAATCGGATAGAGGGTACAAGAATGATTGTTTTTTTTTTTTGCAAATAAGAATCTGGATCCCGGCCAGAGCTTTCCACGCATTCTATGCAGTAGCCAAATTATCTTTTGGAATATGATTTTGGATTAAAAGAGGAATTTGCAAAGAGAATTTTGTTTTTTATCCAGGAGACCAATTGATGGGTTGAATTTTATTACTTATGCCTTCTACTGCGCCCCTCCGTTATCAAATTCCTTGATCCGCCGCTGATTGATAAGTGAGGGATCTTTTTCTTGCCATCACCAACTGTGACTCGGGTCCTCGAATTATACGGTCTCAGGCTAGTCTACGCTCCACAGCGTGGCTTTTTAGGAGGGCTGGGTGGTTGTGATATCTGATGGTTAATTTGTTAACCCCAAAGCCTCTTTAAAAGTAAAATATTTATCGGTGAGAGGTTAAGGTACTCATAAGGTCTACAGCCACAGGCGCTTGTTTCATAAAGTAAGCTTACTGTATGAAACGAGCGAAAGTGTCTACAGCACTCAAAAAGGAGAGATACATGGTACATGTAAATGTAGAGCATGCAAACCGACATATTTCTACATCTGTAATTATTAGGGTAAAGCAAAAAATCGGACTTACATGTCACGAAATGAAAAGTACCGGTGTATATACGTTCACTTACAGTTTCACACTATATAGACTATGGGGAACTTCATATTCCAACATAGTAAGTAAACTGGATTCAATGAAGATTTGAATTTAAGGGACTCCGATCTTTGGCTAGGAAGGATAACTCTTAAATTTATGATTTAATTCAAAAAGTCTCAAAATGAAGGTTGAAAAAATAATCGAATTAAACGGAAGACACTGAAGTACCTTATGTACGAGTATGTATAAAAAATGTGCAATTTGTTCAAAAGCCTGGATGATATTTATTTCTAAAACGTGTGTTTGTTGATCCAATTTGAATTGGAATATGCATAGCAGGTTTTTTATTCGCATTCCTGAAAATTTATCTGAGATTTAATAATGTTCCCTTTATGATATGATTAACTTTAAAGATAAAGTTTGAAGAATTATCGTGGGTAAAACACAAAACTTTTAAAATTCAGAGACATTTTTGTGAGCATTTTCAATTTAAGTCAATGCCTGAGGATCGGAGTACCTTTTTTTAAAAGTTAAAATAAAAGTGAAATATCCATCATAATTTCTCATTCTTTTTGTTTCATGCATTTAAAACGATGCATTTGAAAGTTTACAAAACAAGCACTTTTAGACCTAGATTTATATTTGTGTATCATCTTTGTGTGATTATCTTAAGTATGCATTTTTTCTCTGCTCCACTGTAAACATACGTGTTGTTGACCAACTGCAACTACATGTTTTTCAATCTTTTCGCTGATACGAATTTTTTTGCAAATTGGTCACTGCATATTTAAAATTAGTGAGACGTTCTAATTTATTATAAAGTTAGTTTCATTGACTATGAGTAAATAATATGTTGCCAAATACAAGTATACAAATATTCTTTCCTTTATAGACCCTGTAAATTTTCCAGCTAAAGCTGCTTTGGTTTGGTTTCGTCGAACTTTCTGTACCTGCATTGCTCTTGGTGCGTTCACTCTGTATTCTTTTACCGGTTCATACCAATCCCTACACCCCCTGCTTTATCACGTGACAAAGACTACCCCTGATTTTAAGTGTATTTGGAGTGTAGTGGACAATAGGACAAAGTGTAAACCAGTTTGTGGATACGGTTATTTTGGACTTTACGGAATGGAGGAATGTCATCTTTGGTTGGATTGCGAGGACATGAAAAATATAAAAGGCGCTGAAAGAATACCGTCTGCTACTGCTGGCCTTGTGAAGAAAGTAAGATAGCAACTCAAATTAATGAATGATTTATACAATGGAGTTTTCTTGTTATATATTGCCCGCGTGGCTCAGTGGTTATAGCGTCTGCTCTAGACTCGCCAAGTATGGAGTTGATCCCTACGTCACGGTTTCGAATCCCACTTTGGGACATGGAAACCGGTCTTTCGGATGAGACCGTAAAAAGATTTGATGAATACTTAAAATCATATATTTTAAATTTGTAAACACCAAATAGGATCAGAAAGAAAAATCAAATATCGAGATTATTCCAAAAGTCTTCGATCCCCGAATTATCATCAGGTTTGTCCTACAGTTTTGCTCGTTTTACACTTCACATTTTAGTTTCATTAAATCTTAATTATTGGATACCTGTTTAAATAAAATGGTTGGATACGTTTAAAAATCAAAATAGTTGAAATTAAGTGTGAGTGAAAAAAATTGGTAAGGAATGTTCAATATTACAATCTCCTTTTCATAGAAAAAAAAATAAATTTCCGGTTGCGAAGTGGTAACAAAGACACTGGTTATTTTATGCCTTTATAGAGTGGTTATGGCTAAAAATAATGGTCTAACACTACATTATTTTTAGCTTTGACTTATATTTAACACAATGATGAAACGCAGGAGAGTGTACATTTGTAATGCTTTACAGGTTGGCATCGGTAAATGGAATGGTTATGATGTCGTCATCAAGAAAATGAGGCGCTACCACTACGGTCGGTGGTCACATAAAGAGTTCGAACACGGTGTACAGATCCTAAAAGACTTCTCTAACCAATCAGAAATTCTACAGCTTGTCGGTCTATGTAAGCAAACTATTGTAACAGAATACCATGCCATGGCGGACGCTACGAACTTAGAAAGAAACATGAAGCAGTATAAACGATTCGATAATGTTTTGACGAGATTTCAGTTGTGCATTGACTTTGTACGAATCATGACCATCTTTCATTCTGGCCAGGGCGGGAAAGTCTACGCCCACTGTGATGGTAACGCAGTAAGCATTCTTCTCTGGCAGTTCCTCCTGACAGACGACTTTCGACTCGTCATCAGTGATGTGGATGCTCTTATGGACCTTGAAATACTGAATGGTGTGACTAAGAAGAAGGTTTGTCCAGTAGAGAGTCGGAATTACTCGGTGCCGTTTAACGCCCCAGAACAATACTGGCCGTACAAAGAGAAGCCATTCAACATATCAAGGATGCTCCCTTATGACGAGAAAATCGACATCTGGAAGATCCCGGAAGTTTGCGAGACATTTCTTCATCACAAGTATATTAAAGTAAAAGTGTTGCCACATCTTTTGACTATTCACAATAAGTGCAAAAACAAAAACCCCAAAGACAGGCCAAAGGCAGCGGAAGTCCTGCACGTTTACAACAACGTGTATCAACATTTGTTTAAAAACAAATCTATTGTTTGACAAGTGTACAAAGGTTTATGTTCATTGTGCCATACGAAAGTACATGTATTCGAAAGGAGAAAGTTACTCACGGCGGGTTAACTTCTTCATTATGTATACTTTGATCACACTGTTCAGTAAAACGAAACAGGCCCATAGGAACGACTTAAACAGTCAATACCCGCGAGCTTAAAAAGATTAATTTCAATATTATTTAAGAACGATGCAGTTGGGTGAATACTAGTGTAAAAATTGTGTTCGATGTGCAAAGAACACTTCTCAAGAAAACAGAGAACGTGCATCAAGAAATCGACCTAAATATTTTAATGCATAAAATATCAAAGCCATGTCCATGAAGCAGAATTAGTTCAAAGCGTCTTGATGAGAATGAGACACATGGAGATAACGAACTTTATTCAAGATCAAAAGTCCATGAAACAATACAAAATAGGAGCAAAGCAACCACGGACCTCCAAAATATCAGAGATGGGATCAGGTACCATGGAGGAGTGAGCATCCCCTGCAGAAGGCTCTGTCTGGGCTTTAATATATTCTGTGGATGTGACCGCGGTAGACAGGGAAGCTTACCTCCCATGGCCTCTGATCCCACCACGTCAGAGGTTTGTGTTGGCTAAACTCATGTATACCGTATTGTTGCAAAATATAAAAAGTTTTAAAATTGTAGTTAAGATTGTGCAATTTTTCAAATGTACGTAAAATGCATGAGGACGTATGACTCCTATATCTTACTGTGGGAAAGAGTTAATATATAATATTATACTTCCATGTAAATTACTTGAATCTGATCGAGAACCATTTGTTAAAAAACACTATTACCCACTGAATAATGAAGCCACGCCCTCCTGCGTAGCAACAGTCAACATTGCTTGACGACGGGTGATATTCCAAAAAATAGCGACTGCGCAGAATTTATGCGCGCACGGTTCACTGTTATATGTATTTGTATAAAACATTCAGTATAATATAATAAATATCGCATGTAGCTGAGTATAACATTGAAAATTTTCACCCCTCGAAAACCATTGTCAACCTCGGCTGTGCCTCGGTTGACAATGGTTTTCTTGGGGTGAAAATTTTCAATGTAACACTCAACTACATGCAATATTTATATACTAGTATTCAGCCTTGGTGGCCTCTTGATGAATAAGTCTTAAGGAAAAATTGTTCATAAATTAATAATACGAGCATGTGTCACTTATATCTTTATATATAATTTCCTTTCAGCAATATCGTTTTACATATAGGAATTTTTTTGCTCACCTTAACTTTTTTCTATTCTTTCTGTTTGCCTTTCAATTTATAATTGAATTTTCTGTCTTTAAATTCGTCTCCTGTTAATTTTTCACATATTCAATTTTTTTAGCAAGAGATATAATAAAATGTTCAACCAAACGTACCTTTCTAGGGAAAAAAAGGAATTCAAGTTTGTTAAAATGAAGTATATCATCCTTCTTGAAAGGAGAGATAATCATGAAAGGGAAATCGTTAAAAAAATCTATTTTCCAAGAACAACGGGACCAAAAAGAGTGACACATATGTGAAAGATTTCTCTGTAATGAAGATTCAATTCATTTTCCCAGGGGAGGTGAGGCTAAGCTTAGAAATCAAATTTTTTGTAGGAATGTATAGGCAAAATTTTCTGCTTTAAAAGTGTAGCAGGGCTGAAATATTCAAATGATATCAATTTAATACAAACATCAACAGGCTGTTTAGATTCATCAAAGTCAGTCCAAATTTGGCATCCAGGTATTTGAAAGGGAACAATTTAATTGAGGTTCAAAGTTTAAATAGAAATATATAGTGGGTAAAAGCACCCTACAAATTCTTTTTATATAAAAAAAAATGCAGATGATAAGGGTATGTTGCTACATAAGTAAAGGAAGTTGCCTATAGAATGAATGAACAATAAATCTGTAAAAAAAAAAAAAACAAAGATCGTGAAGAGGACGTACTACACAGACCCCTGGAGATTCCAGAGATGCCGGGGATGAGGTGCCTTGCTGGGACTAGTTTTATGGGTAAATTATTTTTTCTTATACCAAATTAAAAAAAAAATGACAGAATGCTATATACATAATTATGGTACTTCCGAGATGCACAAATCTATTGATGGGTGCAGTGCAGTAACATCCCTTTTCTAAACATATGTCCTTTTTTTATTTTCACTGAAATCAATGATCTTTCTAAAGGTGATGAATATTCTTGCATCACCGCTAATTTTTTTCCTTTTTAATGGAAAACAAGGCGATCTAATATGCGAAGATATTTTGGATTCAAAGATTTGTCAGGTATATACAAGGTAGAAGTGTAGGTTTGAGAAAAAAATAGGGGTATATGCTAATAAAGATAAAATGATAATGTACGTAGAAGAAGCATCGTCCCCTTGGCCTGTACTGTAGTATCTATATACTTTCGTATGTACATATATTCATGAGGTGTTACATGAAAGTGCAATAAGGATACGTAGAAATGTAGAAATACATGTAATGTAAACTATTTTACACACTGGACAGAATGAAGAGCTTCACATTCAAAAAGCGTGAGTACAAGAAAATTCTAATTGTCTCTGCTGGCACTGTTCCTATGAATGAGCTTTGCCTGATTATTACCAATGTTTCTTTTTCCAATTAGAGGAACAGGTTTCTCAAACGTTAAAGGGTTCGAAGTACAATAATGCTTTCCACCTTCTAAATTAAACAATGATAAGTATTTTGATTCTAATACAGTTCCATGCCCAATTCCGTCAAAATAATTGTATATTTTGTTACGTAATTATTTCTTTTTGATTAGATGAATACAGCAATTTTACTTTCTTCAGACCATAAAAATTTTGCAGATCCTCCAAACTTCCTGTACTGGTTTTGGTTCTGTGGATATTTGTGCGCATGCGTTGTTTTGGCGGTTTTCAAGCTTTACCTCCTTCCAAGTAGATATGAATCACGAAACTTTACTCACAA
>PRKT01000246.1:634980-664577 GCA_003671525.1 Saccostrea glomerata | reverse complement strand
ATTGTGGCCCCGCCCTTCCCCCGGGGGTCATGATTTGAACAATTTAGAATCTACACTACCCCAGGATGCTTCCACATAAGTTTCAGCTTTTCTGGCCCAGTGGTTCTTGAGAAGAAGATTTTTTAATGACCCAACCCTATTTTTGTCTTTTCTTGATTATCTCCCCTTGCGAGGGGATATGTCCCTTCATTTAACAATTTAAATTTTCCTTCACCCAAGGATGCTTTGTACCAAGTTTGGTCAAAATTTGCCCAGTGGTTCTTGAGAAGAAGTCGAAAATGTGAAAAGTTTACAGACGGACAGACAGACAGAAGGACAGACGGACGGACGGACGACGGACAAAATGTGATCAGAAAAGCTCACTTGAGCCTTCGGCTCAGGTGAGCTAAAAAATGACAGAATGCTATATACATAATTATGGTACTTCCGAGATGCACTGATCTATTGATGGGTGCAGTGCAGTAACATCCCTTTTCTAAACATATGTCCTTTTTTTATTTTCACTGAAATCAATGATCTTTCTAAAGGTGATAAATATTCTTGCATCACCGCTAATTTTTTTCCTTTTTAATGGAAAACAAGGCGATCTAATATGCGAAGATATTTTGGAATCAAAGATTTGTCAGGTATATACAAGGTAGAAGTGTAGGTTTGAGAAAAAAAATAGGGGTATATGCTAATAAAGATAAAATGATAATGTACGTAGAAGAAGCATCGTCCCCTTGGCCTGTACTGTAGTATCTATATACTTTCGTATGTACATATATTCATGAGGTGTTACATGAAAGTGCAATAAGGATACGTAGAAATGTAGAAATACATGTAATGTAAACTATTTAACCCACTGGACAGAATGAAGAGCTTCACATTCAAAAAGCGTGAGTACAAGAAAATTCTAATTGTCTCTGCTGGCACTGTTCCTATGAATGAGCTTTGCCTGATTATTATATACTATTGTATACCAATGTTTCTTTTTCCAATTAGAGGAACAGGTTTCTCAAACGTTAAAGGGTTCGAAGTACAATAATGCTTTCCACCTTCTAAATTGAACAATGATAAGTATTTTGATTCTAATACAGTTCCATGCCCAATTCCGTCAAAATAATTGTATATTTTGTTACGTAATTATTTCTTTTTGATTAGATGAATACAGCAATTTTACTTTCTTCAGACCATAAAAATTTTGCAGATCCTCCAAACTTCCTGTACTGGTTTTGGTTCTGTGGATATTTGTGCGCATGCGTTGTTTTGGCGGTTTTCAAGCTTTACCTCCTTCCAAGTAGATATGAATCACGAAACTTTACTCACAACACAACAACTGAGAGTACCCATGCGCCAAATTTTAAATGCATTTGGAGCGCGGTGGACAATCGCACAAAGTGTAAGCCAGTTTGTGGATACGGTTATTTCGGACTCTACGGAATGGAGGCTTGTCGTCTATGGCTGGATTGTGATGGACTTAAGAGTATTAATGGTTCTGAGAAAATACCATCAAGTACCCCCGGTTCTGTAAAACAGGTACTATATTTAGTAGCAGGTCTATCAACTTTCAAACTTTCCAAAAAAAAAAAATTTAAAAGACAAATTAATATTTTGTTACATTGCTGATTCTGTCAAAGAATATATCCAATACCTATTTTGTTAAAATGTTTCAAATTCAACCAAAGAAATAGATCAAAGCGACCAAACCCAGTTCATATCTTCTCTCTCTACTTTAGGTTCGAATATCTAAGTGGGAGGGATACGATGTCGTCGTCAAAAAGCTGAGAGATTATCACATTGGTCGGAGGGCCCATGGCGAGTATAAACATGGTTTACAAATACTGAAAGACTTCGCAAACCATTCAGAAGTCCTACAGCTGGTAGGCTTTTGCGACAACGTTATGGTGACAGAATTCCATGCACTGGCGGATGCTAATAACCTCGAAAAACACTTGATGGTTTACAAAGATTTTGATAATGTTTCCACGAGATTTCAATTGTGCCTTGACTTTTTATATATTATGACACTTCTCCATTCCGGTCAGGGCGGGAAAGTTTACGCTCACTGTGATGGTAATGCAGTAAGCATTCTTCTCTGGCAGTTCCTCCTGACAGATGATTTTCGACTCGTCATCAGTGATGTGGATGCTCTTGTGGACCTTGAAATCCTCAATGGTGTGACTCAGAAGAAGGTTTGTCCAGTAGAAAGTCGGAATTACTCGGTGCCGTTTAACGCCCCAGAACAACATTGGCCGTACAAAGAGCAGCCCTTTAACATATCAAGGATGCCCCCTTATGACGAGAAAATTGACATTTGGAAGATCCCGGATGTTTGTAAAAGTTTTCTACATTATATGCCACTAAAAATTAAAATTTTGCCCCATCTGCGGAACATAAACAATCGGTGCAAAAACACAGACCCACAAACCCGCCCCACTGCATCCGAAGTTTTGGCGGCATACCGTGATGTTCACAAACATTTGATTGGAAATGGTTCAGCTATTTTAAGTTTACATCAAACTTAAATCATTCTATACATGTAGATATATGCAATGGAAGAGAGAGAGAGAGAGAGAGGTTCATTTTTACCCAGAATATTACCTTAAGAGTAGCATTTAATGCCAACTCATTAAACATTTCAAACATCTTCATTATTTAAGTTATTAAACATTTTATTAAAGAATGAGTTTTTTTTTTTAAAATTGCAGTTGCAACCTAATATACCTTCTCAAATACAGATATAGATACACCAGCAGAAAAACTCTCAGTGGGCCTGCAGAACTTAGAAAATGAGAACATCAGAGCTATGATTGCAAAACAGGAAAGATGTCCTGAAAATCCTGTGGTTAATTTGAAAGAAAAAATTGAAGATTATACAGCCAAACCTCATTATCTCAAACTCAAAGGGACTGAAAAAAAACTTCGAAATATCAAAGTTATCAAGGGTAAAATACTAAGGGAGGAATGGTTGGGACCTCCAAACCACTTTGTATATCCAAGGTATTTGATATATCAGTGTTAGAGATAACTGAAGTTCAACTATAGATGGTTATATGACTTTGCTCCAGTGAGAGCTCAAATAGAGAGGAGAAAGATATATCCATTGATTTGCTCATTTATTGTTGATAACAAGTACAGTAAAGCGTCATGACTACCATCTGACAGAACCAATAATATTGCTGCTCACAATAACAATAGTATGGAGTATCACAAGGCTTAACAACAAATACAAACATAAAACCAATTCTGATTGGTCAAAAAAAAATACTCCCAGCACTTGCTACACCAGATCTGATTGGTCAAATGATTACAAATGTCAAATATTTTTCTAAAAAATGGATGTGTTAGGTTGAAGTACATGAATCTGACTTCGTAACAACAAAAATAGAGTTTTTTTCATGACAACTATTATGAATTGATACATCAATGTTGTAAGAAATGTACAACTGTTTCTTTTTTTATATAGCCAATCAAACTCTAGTAGCACTGGGGATAAATTTTTACATTCCTTTCCAGTATGATCAATCGAATAACCAGGCCTGGACAAAGACCGTTTAAAAAAAAAAGTGTTGAAAATATCAAAATTTGATTGCTTTCAATGCCTCTGGCATTGGACAATTAAAAAGGTCAAAGTTCAACCTCAATGTTCCTCCAGATTTACTCTGTTGAAAAATATTTTGGACTTTAAGGTCCAATTCCAAAAAAAAGCCCCTGCTTTTTAAAAAAACATGCACAAGATAACAGTTTATAAAAGATATGTCATGCTACATACAGATAAATTCTAAAATGAAGTAAAAATCAAGAAAAATTTGATACCATTGCAAAATATTTATCTTTATTCAAATACTTGACAGAAATAATTGACAACAAGTAAAAATATACATTCTGCTGCAAAAGACAAGACAAAAATAGTCAATGAATGACTATAGTATTTTTTTACACCTGTATAATAACAAATATTTACCAACAATAAATACACCTGCTTTAAATCCCCACATGTTTCCATCTCAGTATATCACATAGCTTAACTTATTGACAGTAAGTCTATCTGCAAACATCTAGATCACAAAAAAAGTTCTGAAACAATTTCTTAAATTCTATACACAGATAATCATAATATATAATCGTATATAAATATATTCATAAATAGTTCTCAACACTACAGAAGGTAAATTTTCTTTTGTACAATCTCGCTATTTCTTTCTGAATTAAATAACACCCAGGTATTCTTGACCAACACCGGCCACCTGCACTTTTATCTGATACATGTACATAATTAAGGCTCTGTACACCCTCTGGGTTCCAAACGTCCACTGTCCTCTCGGCCTTCGTGCCCTTCTATCTGGCCCCAGGCATCGGGAAACATCAAAACAGACAACCGACGCTGACTGGTCTGTTTACAGCGACAAGGAGAAGTTATGAATGAATTCACAACATAGCGGCAACAGTCTCTATCAGCCAAAAGCTTGACATGTGCTCAATTCCATAGTGACTGCTTCTAAGGGTTAGGACTTATCCTCTTCCATTGGTTCCGATGATTCTTCAGACATATTGCTATAAATAGAACAAAACTCTTAGTCTGAATATCTTTTCTAACATAATATAATTTTTTTTTAAATTCAAAACATGTGCATTCACAGCATAAAGGACAAGATAAGCTAAAATCCCATTTTGGCCCCTGCACGGTTTTGGGTCTTTTAGAATAATGCAACAGGTTATGTAATGGGATACACAGAGGTCACAGGAAGATCACAAAATATGTCAATTTCTGAATTTTTACATTTTTTATGGAAATTTTCATCGAATTTATGGTACATTTATCTTAGGAAAACAGAGCACACACTAACCTATCTACCAAATATAGGTATATATTTCATACACTTGTATGGGATGCATTTTATGTATAAAAATCTCAGATAGGCAAGCTTGTGCTCTATGTCTTCCAAAGAAAAAAGTATCTCAAAATATGACAAAATTCCACCAGAATTAAAAAAAATCTGACAGGAAAAAACATCCTACTTCTGCACCCTTTTGTGGCCTCCAAGTAAGTTTTGAATCAAAATTAGTGCTGGTTTTAAAACAAGCATCATCAAAAGTGCTTGACAACAAATTATCACAATTTTAACAGTGTTTGATTTTTAGGTCAAGTAGGGGGACCAGAATCGGCCATAACCATACCTTGTCCTTTACTGTATATATACAATTAACCTTATCCCCTGTTGTAGAGGATAATTACCTTTGTTTGGCAGCCACCATAGATAAGGAGGCCAGGGCCGAGACTGTGTCAGCTTCTTCCATTTCCCTCTTTTGTGCCTCCATCAGTGAATAATGAATGGTCCCTAGATACCTCTCAACACAGCGCCAGTGTTTAGCTGTTGTCCAAAAAAAAAAAAATTATCACTTCTGTTTCAATTCACAAAAAACAATACAAAACAAATTGATTGTAGTCAATGTAGATTACTTTCACCACTGATAATCGTCAATGTGTGTTTACCAACTGTGAAAAGAATGGTCTGTACTCAAACTTAAAGGTACTGTGCTATATTTGATATGTTAAGCGATCAGGTAAAACTTGTGTGTTTCCTAACTCACCCTGTATTTTAATGGTTTCTTCTAGCGTTTCCAGCCCAGGTTTGCAGGGGGCTCGACACAGCTCTTCTTCTTTCACCGGTGGGAGCTGTAAACAAAAGCAAATTACAACTGATTGATTCTTTTTTTTTTAGAGAACATTTTGTTTTAACACAAAATACTGTTACAGTAAAACTTGGTTATAACAAAGTCACTTAGACCTATGAAATTACTTCGCTATATCTGTAATTCATTATATCCATATAAGGAATTCGTTAATTTTATATGGCTGGGGATCCAAATTAACTTCGCTATATCTGTGTTTGTACTAAACGAGTTTTACGTAATTTACTCCCATAAAGCTTTACCATGCATGTACAACAGCAGAGTACTGAATTATTTTTATAATAGAGTACAAGAAAAAAGAAGGTTCAGTTTGGGCTTTATTGTGCCCTCAAAAATTTATTGTTCTTTATAAGTTATGAAATTGGCTTTAACAAAAGTTAAGTGGATGCATAAGATAAATCATTAAAGAATATGGCATAATGATAGACCGTTCTGGAAATATGACGTTTTAAATTAGGTACATTTCTAAGTTTAATGCAGAAAAGCCTTAGAATGTCTAATTTCTGTGCTTATTTTCCTTTAAAAAAAAGTGTCTGCCACCGTCGCCCACTTCAATTTTTTGATATATTATGTAAACTGCTTTGAAAAAGCACATATCTCAAAATCTTTGTGGGCAATGGTGGCTGAGTATGTTTTCTGAAAGAAAATATCACTGAAAATTGATGTCTTCTGCAACTTTTTAAGAAAATACGGGAAAATGCACAAGTTAATGATGTCAAAAAAAGCATTTAGGAGTTGATATGAGCAAAACGGTTTGAATATTCTTATTGCATGGAATTCCTATAAATAAAATAAATAAACTTTGATTATTTATATCGCTTTCATATTTTAGAAAAAATACAGGGCTAAATTTGTATTGAAACTGTACCTTGTTCTATCACTTTCTACACCACTTAGTTCAACTTTCAACCAACAAACATATTTTTTTATATTGGAATCTGTACCTCATCTCCTAGAAGAGCTTTGATACAAAGTTCTGTAGCATCACAAATGGCTGGCAGATGATAGCCGCCCTCCAGCGCTAGGACTAGCTTGCCGTCTGCCAATGACATCAGTTCACGGGTCATGTGACCAAAACCTGGAAAAAACAACCAATCGATTGATGTCTCTTAAAAAGAAACTCAGGCAACTTCTAGAAATCAAAGCACGAGGGGTCTGTGTTCTCACGATTTGACTTTGAAAAGCCCATTCGCAATAAAAAGTATACTAACGAAAAATAAGGAATCTACAGTACTCGATATAAGTGAAGTGAAAAATTCTTGAATGGGGCATAAACCTACATAGGATTAATCAATCTATGAACACTTACAGGCTGCGGAGACATTGTAGCCTCCCAAGGGTGAGGGATGTCCTACAGCCGCATCGAATCCCGCCGAAATTAACACAATATCTGGATTAAATTCCTTGGCAATGGGCATTAGAATAGTTCTGTAAAAGATAGAAATCAATTTAGTATTTTTTTCCAATTACATTAAAAGATCCATGCCAGTCATACTGAAAAGGGAAAAAAAGAATTCCCAAAACCAAAAGTTTCATTCATTACTTAAATACTATTATCATTTCATCAAAAGTGCAAAAAATTCACTTAATATTTTTTAAATTACTTTGTATTTGAAATTTTTTTTCACTATTTGCATTTGTTCTTAATCCCACTTTATATCATTGTCTCAAAAACATGAAAAACCAAAACCTACCTAAAGGCGGCCAGGTATTCGGCATCTCCCATGGGCGGTAACAGGGAACCACCAAACCCAATGTTGACGTTGAATCCCAGCCCCTCATTGGCGCCACAATCCGTGGGGGACCCAGTCCCAGGGAAAAAGTTTCCATTGTCATGGCGATGTATAGATATGTACAACACATTAGGGTCATTGTAAAAGTTTTGCTGGGTAGAGTTTCCATGGTGAACGTCCCAATCCACAATGAGAATTTTGTTCACTTTTGATTTCTCTCTCAACTGTTTTGCTGCTATGGCAACAGAGTTGAAATAACAAAATCCCCTGGGAAAAAAAAAAGAAAACTTCATTATAACAAAAGTACAAGTTCCTATCATATGCTTATTAACATTATACCGTTGTATGTAAGATACAAGACAAAATATTACATTTAGGATTTGAATGGACTAATTTAAGTCCAGTATTTGCTATAGACAAGAAAGAAATACATGTATAATCATTCCACAGTAAAACACACCACATTTAACTTAAAACAAGATGGCGAAAAGAACACTTAACCTCCTAAAAGAACTAAAAAATAGAGTTATTTCTCTTTGCTCAAATAATCTCAGACTCAATCTTACATAGGTTGGTTATGTTCTGCATGGTGACCTGGAGGCCTCACGATCGCAAAACCGTTCTGTAACAACAAATATCACTGTTAGTACAAAACTGTTCTGTAAAACCCAGATATATCACTGTTACTTAAATCCAACAATGTTAACGGCAAAAAGAAAAGAAGGAGGCTAGGGGGTCAAGAATTTACCACCAGATATAGCTTAAATTTTTAGATATGATATCTTAAGCTGACAACTATCATTTGACAAAGAAAAATTTCATACATCTTAGTTTTAAAATTTGATCATTTTTGAATATCTTTTTACGGCGCTCTTCTTCTAAAGAAAAACAAAATAGTCTGAAAATGGCCACAACCCCCAAGCCCCTTTAAGGGACCAAAATATAGATCTAAGGCATGCAGAAAAATAAACTTATCTATAAACACTGATAACAATCGGATGAGCTGTATTACGTAATCTGTATTACCTTCAATTCCTTGTTGGCAACTCTTGTTGCTAATTCTGTAACACACCCTGCAGCCTAAAAAATCAAGATGATAACACTACATTAGCAGGGAATGGCTGGCAGATATCAATTCTCGTCTGAACCACATAAATTTGATGCAACCTTTATCTACTCAGTAAACATTATTTTAAGTATGTATATGATCGCTGTAAGAAGTTACCATTCTCGATGCCGTGTATGTGTGCATTTCATTCCAGACGGTGTCTGAGTCGACCCCTATACCTCCACAAGGCAGCATACAAAACTGAATGTGGTCTGTAAAAAAAACAGCCACAGAGGCATGATAATATTGTATAGATACTATACGTGTACTTTAAAAAGGTGGCCTTCATATTTTAGCAGCTTTGAGGCTGACAACAATGCACTAATTCATGTATACCATTAAATAGTATTTATAAATACAATATAATGTGCATATTGTTAATTTATGATTATGCCAAACACTCAATACAGAGTGATTGGGCTAAATTTTGAATCCGTCAATTTATGTACAGTATACAGTTGACTGTAATGTAAAACCCTTCATAACTGAAAATTGAGAAAAACAAAAGAAGTTTTAACTGTGAAATATTTGTCTAGCTTACCAAGTAATCTGTGTCGATGCATTGGGTTTGTGCCGTATAGTAATGTGTGAAGTTCTGAGTGACAACTTTGAAGTTCTTCAATCGTCGCACGGCGACTTTTGATTTTCTGAAAGAAAGAGTACTTTCTTCAAACTAAATCCTCAAATAATTTGTAGAGGCAATAGATTTTTTTTGTGATTGGTAAAATAGGTAATGGACAAGTTTTAAGTAATGATACAGACCTCACACCGGTTGATGAGCCCGGTCTCTTGTACGCGTGACCAGATACTCTGTAATCGACCGGCATTTTCTGGATGGTTAGCGTTATTTCCACACATACACTGATGTTTCTGCATGATTGAATCATATGCAATACCTACAAAATAAGCACACTTGTAAGTTTTAGATATCACCACAACACTAAGATCAGTTCGCACATTTGTGCAATATCAATACTTTAAAACCTTCATTAATAATCTTCAATTGAACGTCTAAAAAATCTTAATTTAAATCACACAAAATAAGGAGCAGCATTCCAAATCTCTGATCAAAGATACTGCACAGGTAACTCCTTGTGTTCTACCCGTGTCCCTGTTACTTTGGGTTGACAACCTTAAGGTGCCCTATCTGTGTCCCTGTTACTCTGGGTAGACAACTTTAAGGTGCCTTATTTGTGTTCCTATTACTCTGGGTACATGTCGTTAAGGTGCCCCATCTGTGTCCCTGTTACTTTGGGTAGACAACCTTAAGGTGCCCTATCTGTGTCCCTGTTACTCTGGGTAGACAACCTTAAGGTGCCCTATCTGTGTCCCCATTACTCTGTGTACATGTCCTTAAGGTGCCCTACCTTTGTCACAGTTATAATGAGTACGAAATCTTTAAGGTGCCCTATCTGTGTCCCCGTTACTCTGTGTTCATGTCCGTAAGGTGCCCTACCTTTGTTCCAGTTATTATGAATAGGAAATCTTTATATGCCCTATCTGTGTCCCTGTTACTCTGGGTAGACAACCTTAAGATGCCCTATCTGTGTCCCCGTTACTCTGGGTAGACAACCTTAAGGTGCCTTATTTGTGTTCCTGTCCCGGGTAGACAACCTTAAGGTGCCTTCTTTGTGTCCCTGTTACTCTGGGTACATGTCCTTAAGGTGTCCTATCTGTGTTCCTGTTACTCTGGGTAGACAACCTTAAGTGCCCTACCTGTGTTCCTGTTACTCTGGGTACATGTCCTTAAGGTGTCCTATCTGTGTTCCTGTTACTCTGGGTAGGAAACCTTAAGGTGCCCTTTCCTGTGTTTCTGATATTATGAGTAGGAAATCTTTATGTACCCTACTTGTGTCTCTGATAATATGAGTAGGTAATATTTAGGTGCCCTTCCTGTGTCTCTGACACTCTTGGTAGACAACATTCAGGTGTCCTACCTCTGTTCATCTTACTTTGGGTACACGAACTTAAGGTGTCCTACCTGTGTCCCTGTTTCTTTAGGTAGGAAATATTAAGGTGGCCCTACCTGTGGTATATCTGTATGAGATGGGTTGTGCTTCCTGTGGTTCTGGGGGTGGGATGGACAATACTAATGGACTAGACTGTGTGCGGGCCAGCGGCCGGTGGTGGGAGGGGCCTTTGTGACGGGGTTTCATGGACAGCTGCATATCTTTCTCCTCCATATACGATTCGTCCATTTTTTCTCGTTCTCTCATTTCCTCATTCATCTGCTCTCGAGACTCACGCATCTCCTGCAAAAGATAAATAAAAGATTGGTTTGGTTTTAGAATGAACAAATTAATCTGGACACACAAAATGCATAGGTATGTCTCGCATTTTCTGTAGAGCTAAAAGAAATCCTTCCAGTTACAACTAAATCCAATAAGAATCATCAACGTTTATAATTTTGGTCATATTTAATTCTCATTTCCCCTTCATTTTTCCTTTACCTGTCTAAATTCTACTCATACCGTACATATTCTAATTTTCCGTTTACCTGTGCTAGCCTGGCCTCCATATTCTATTTATATCCCTTTATAACATTCTGTATACCTGTGCTAGCCTTAACATCTCTATATGTTCTGTTTACCTGAGCTAGCCTGGCCTCCGTTTCCTCGTCCACGTTCTCCATGTGTGACTTACTCCCGACCCTCTGTAACACTGCCTGTCGAATGTGCTGCTTAACAAACATTTTATCCTTCATCAGTTGCTCTGACGACAGGTTGCCGTGGTCCCCTGTTGCTGCTGCGGCCGCTGCCGCCTGCTGGTGCATCTGTAGATAGGTTTGTTGGAGGAAGGGGTGACCAATGGGCAGGGGGGCCGAGTGGGTTCTGTTGAGAGGCTTGTGACGCCTAGAACAAAGAGGAGGGGGTCAGTTACACCTCTATAAAGCCAGACAGGCTAGGTTACGGCTATTATATAGTCTAAATATTGACATGGGCAATATAAACACAGCATTGAATTATTTTAATCATTTTTTATTTGTTATAATTCTATTTTCTCCTGATTACTACTCACAAAAAAGTTTTCTTTCATGTATATATATATTTGCACTAAAATTGAATACTACAATAAACATTGTGGAACTTATAAAAAAAAATTTGCTATGACCTATAAAATATCTTGAAAAAAATAAGATGCCCAGAGAACTTCAGGGATCTTACATTATTTGTTTATTACTTCTGAATTCTGGTACAAGGGCAGTTTAATTAAATCTTACCCTGAATGAATCCTGGCGTGCCTTGCCTCGGAGGCCGCGCTGCCTGGCATGGCCTGAAGTGAGGAGTAGGGGAGGGACTGACCCAGTTTGGCTTGGTTACGGGCCTCCTCTAATGCCTTAATCTGGGCCGAGAGGAGGGCCGGATTGGAGGGGTGGTTGAGATCAGCTTCATGCCCTGTAAAGGCAGTAAAAGATTTTGTTAGTTGTAGCTATTTTCTTCATAGGAAGAGTAATATAGAAAGATAATAGCATAGGTAAATCACAGCAAAATATTAATGAACTTATACATGTTCAACTTAACTTACAATTTAAGTTGCTTGAATATAACAATAATTCGTGTAACAATTTTTAAATAATAAATTTTTTAAATTCCATGTTGATGAAGCATGAATTCATTGCATTTCATAATAATGTTTATTATAACAGTTACTGTACTAGTATTTTCTGTGAAGAAAGCAATTTTTTCTGCTGACTGATACAGAGTTTCATTAATTTACCTAGAGTGATCTAGAAGTGAACATATATAAAAACGTAGATACCTGTGATTGGGTAAGGTAAGTAGCCTGCCAGGTGAGCTGGGAGCCCGTGTCTGGAGTGACTAAGACTTCGCAGGTCTGCCTCGGGGGAACTAGAATTACCCTGCGCAAAAAGAAAAGAAACTACGTAGAAATATACATTCTAATACAAAAAGGATACATATCAAATTGTAGTAGTTACATTTTTCTGCTTAAAGTGTCTCTCAATAAGCAAAGTGAGTTTTCAACAAGAAATTACTTATTATACATACTATCAACAACATAATTGAAGTAATAAAACTGTAAACATATTACATTTGGCGGTGTATTCTATTTAGTGATTTTGGCGGAAAGCAGAGTCCGCTAATTCAAGTACATTGCTAAATGTCTTGTATATCAATATTTATAACTAGCACATTCAGACTGCGCTAAATCAAATCTACGCTAACTTGTTGCAAATTAAATTTCCGTCAAATATCGTACACGCCAAATGTAATACATTTACAGTAAATAATTAACAGATAATGAAATCAAATGCATACGTCTTGTGGAACAATTTTTATCATACACATTCTGAATTCAAAATATTACTTGAACATCAGGGATAGTTAATGAAAACAGTTTACACTGCTTAGAACCCCAAACAAACTGGACTTCCTGTAAAACATGAAAGGGGGGGGGGGGCTGGACCCCAAACAAACTGGACTCTCTGTAAAACATGAGAGGGGGAGGGAGCTAATCGACCCTATACAATCTGGACCCCCTGTAAAACATGAGAGGAGGCAGGGAATTACTGGACCCTAAACAAACTGGACCCCCTGTAAAACATGAGAGGGGGGAGGGAGTAACTGGACTCTAAACAAACTGAACCCACTCTAAAACATTGGGGGGGGGGGTTTACTGAACCCCAAGCAAACTAGACTCCCTGTAAAACAGAAGAGAAGACTTACAGATGAAGAGGCTGGTCGTCCCAGGGAGATGTTGGGCATGGAGGGTGATGGATAGAGATCGTTGGCATGGTAACCCATGGAGCGGTACAGTAAGAAAGGGTAGGAGCCTCCATCCTGAAATCAAACAAAACGGGTATTAATTTAATATTTCACAAAATCAAGATCAATTGTGTTGATTTAAATATCACAAAATCAAGATTTAACTCAACTGTGTTGATTAAAAATTTCATGAAATCGAGATAAAACTTTTCAGAAAATCAAATAAAAATATTAATATGTAAAGTAAAATTTCATGAAACCAGAAAAAATTTGTACATGTAATTGAATTAATTAAAATTTCATGAAATCAGGTTAATATTAGGATAATTGTTTTAACTTAAAAGTTTCAAATCATCAAAAATTGTGTAATAGAGTTAACATGTTTCTTATGTAGTCTGGACATATGTACTCAAAATTTGGGGGGGGGGGGGGGGAGCACTTTGGCCATATTTATACAAGTTTTCATGCATGAAAGTACAAAATATCAACAACCTGGTGTTTTGAACTATTAAATATAGTTCTTGGCAGGTAGTGATTAATATAACAACATCAAGTAATTTCTATATTTAACATGTTGTTTATTAAAACCATGCACTCTGCCCCGTAATATTCTGGCCGACAAACTCTTAAGATCATTCCCTGATAACAAGTCAACAGCTTTTGAAAGTTTATTCTACAGCCACATTCCAGTTTACAAGATAACTTGTATCCTTTTTTTCTTCTTGCTGCCAAAATTGTTAGCAATCAATAACATTAGAAACCATTTTTTTTTATCAAGCTTAAAAAACTATTTTTCCTGCCTCTACGGCCTTGTTATCTTGGTGAATGTACATTTCTAAAATAGACGGCCATAGAACAGAAAGAATCTATCAAACGCGCAGCGGTTCTATGGCCCCATCTAATAATAAAATTCTTTTTTGAGATTTACACCCCTCCTGATAGCTATCTGAAGGGAAAACATTTCTGTAATTATATCAGCAAATTCTGAGAAAACTCTCTTGCCAAACAGAGAATCTATTTAGGGCCACATTCAGCAGTAAGCACCGTCGACATTTGCAAAACAGAATTTATCCTAGCACAGTAATTAAATTCCGCTCAACAAATGCCAAAAAAATACTCCGTCTTGCCATGGAATGCCTGATATTTGGTATAAACACCCTGTAAATTGCATCTTCATTTCCAGCAATAGTAATGACAAAACATTAATAGAAACGCCATCAACAGGCAAGGGCAGAGAAGTGCACTCTTACTTCTTCTGAAAGTCAAACCTCGTTAGGTAGACACAAGTACTTAACCCTCTACTAACGGTACAATGTTAACACTCTCAAAACTTAAAGAAAGGGGAAGCTATAATACATCCACAGTCATAGGCTTAAGCTGCTTTTAATTACACTGAAAACAAACTTGAGATGTACAGCTTTTAATTAAGTGTTCTCTTTGGGTAAACTTCTATATCTATCAATTTCAATATAGTATAATGGTCCTCACAGTGTGGGGTGGGGGAATTTTGAGAAATTCTTAGACAAGAATTCAAAAAAAACTGGAAAACAAAATATTACTTAGGGTAAAATTCCTCTTGTGTCTTAAGTGATGACCATTTTCTGGAACTTTTAGGGTATCAATTTGATCAAAAACTTGGTTTTCTCAGTACAGTACATCAAGGGCACATAGCTCTGGAATTTTAAGTTCTACGTAACTGCACAATAACGAGATTACAATAAGACGTCAAATTGTCAGTAGTTGAGTTATCACATAAAAACTCTACTTTTGATAAACTCAAGATTTAAAAGTGTTACTGGGACTGTTGTATGTTACACTCAGCTAGTGTCACATGAACTTGCCTTATTTCCATTAATCTTTTGATTTTTAGGGGGAGTGAAAACAAATGCTGAGAGGCTACAAGACATGCCAATACTACTATTTATACAGATCCTACTTATTTATATAAACACTGAGTTTGTGTTGGGAGGGTACCAATAGGATGTACTTCAGTGTTATTCATGAACTCTTGTGTACTTATAAATTAAAACTCAGCGAATTAGTATCCTATAGAAAATTGACCAACAAGACTTCAAGGTCACCACTTCAAGGTCCTGATCTGAGACAGGAATTCCAGAGCCCTCGACCACAAAATCCGTGATCAGCGGCCATCACAATGTCAGGTCAGGAAACTCACCAGAAGGATAAACTTCCTGTGTAACGTATTTTTCTAACTCTATAATATCCCGTGATGCATTAAATTTGATCAATCAGAAAAAGTTTGAGGGGGGAGGGGGGCTTCAATTTCGGATTTTTTTCCCCTAAATCTGTTTTTGTAGGAAAACTCTTAAAACGAAATGTGAGGAATGTGATGATATCTTTCTCTGTATCCAGTAATGTAGCAAGTGTTTATCACTTGATAATGCTCGCGAAATTCCTTTCCATTACTTGTTATAAACACAGATTAATTGTTCTGCAGACCTGTTTTTCTTCCTTGTTCAAGAAACCGAATTATTTTTCTTATCTATCTTAAACACCAGTCACCTGTACATTGTTAGGAGGTTGACAATCAAAGTCATGGATTTTAAAATCAAAACTGTTAGCATGCATATTTTTTTTTGGGGGGGGGGGGTACATTCCTTTTCAGAAAAATAAAAAAATGGTTTCATTTCTTTAATATTCATATAGCATACAAACTCATTGCTATTTGTTTTATATTTGTCTTTAAAGCTATTTTTAAAGATATTTTACATCTAAAATCCATGTAATTCTTTCCCTTCATGGCAAGAATCTGCTTATAAAACATTCCCTAACTAATGTAGATGTATGAGAGCTCAACAGGATATAAACCGGTAACCTATATAAAAGTGACTCTACTGCTTAACTGACTGCCACAAGAAAACCTTCTTGAAGTAACAAATTTAGTACACAGCTCAACATAGACATCTTAAAGTGAGTTGGATGTCCATATTACACTTTATGCATTTTAACATTAATATCTTGAATCCTTGGATATCTCAGTATATTTCTTCGTTCAATTCAGTTTGAGGTAACGAGATTTGTCGATAGCTTTGTAAATACAGAAAAGTTCACCTAATTAATCCAAACACCACTATGGACCCAAATAAATTGCCTTGATTAAAACAATTTTAGTTTTAGCACATTAACAAACTCGGTTAAAACGAAGTCACTGGCACCTGTGAAATTACTTTGCTATACTGTAGAAGTATTTTTTTCCGCGTGGTATTAATTTATGCTATGTACGCGGTCACAAATTTTCCCGGAAATTTGTCTAAGCGTACTTAATATAAATGTAAGGCATATAGTGACAATCTAAAAAAATCCGCGTAATTTTCTTTCCAAGGATTAAACAGAAATTGAGAATCCACGGAATTATGACACTGTGGAAAAAAATACGTCTACAGTATCTGTAATTTGTTATATCCCATGTAAGAAATTCGTTAAATTTAATATAATAGCCAGGGATTCCAGATAACTTTGCTATATCCATAAATTCGCAATATACATGTTCGTAGTAAACGAGTTTTACTGTACATAGATGTAAATATACCTCTTTGGAGGTCATGCTGCCATTGACCATTGAAGCGTGGAGACCAGCGGGCGGGGAGTTTGGTCCGGAGTCCGAGTTACTGCTACAGTCCACTAAACAAAACAAACAGACATTATAAATAAACAGATAAACGACAGGGGGGAGGGTATGAAGACAGAAAAAAGGTAGGAATTCCAACATAAAAAGCATAGACAGAGAAATATTCAAAAAAACATCATTTTCCCCCCACAAATAAGAGTGTAAAAAAAGGAAAATCTCTTAAACGTTAAAGGAATATGTCAAACAGTCAGACACTTAGAGAAATAAATAAGACCATTAGTACTGGAAAATTACATGAAATTGATTGTTACAAACTAATTTATCATTTACAAAATTCACAAAAACATTCCAAAACAAACAGTTGGCATGCAGCCAGAGACAATTTGGGATAGTGGTTGTAATTAGTTTCTGCCTGCTTTCAAATTGAGACTGATAACACATCACTTCTGAATTTTCAACAGATATTTTATTCTTTGCCATGTTAAAAAAAAAGATTGTGTTGAAAAATCTAACATACACGTAACACAGAAATAACATACTTGGTATGCACGGTATATCAATAAATGTGTGAAATAATTAAGAAATAAAGAAAAGAGAACCAAAAGAGTCCTAATTTAAACCTAAAATTCCTTTTCTTCAAGTTATAAATTTTAGAAATCAAGAAAAACCAAATCACTACAAAAAATAATCAGTTTTAACCCCTGTTCTTTTCACTACTCAAACAAAAGTTGGTGTTTATTTTACAATTCATGAAGGGTTTCAAACACATGCCACAATGCGTAAACAGAGACATGCGGTGACCTGGAGATACCTACGTGAGAGCTGTGGCTTTCGTTTGACAAACTTGCTCTTCCGGGGTAAGATCGGACTATGGTTTATCCTCCGCTGACTCTCTAATTTTTGTTTTAGCGCGGATCTCACCTTCAAGTTGGGCTCCGAGGCTGAAAATCAAAACAACAATTCAGTTCACACGCACACGCAATCAAAAAAGCTGTAGAGCTACATCAAGAGCAGTGCATATATAACATATCATTGTCCCTAGTCCTTTAATTTATGTCATGTATACGTACAGTAAACCAATAATAACTTTAACACAATTTTTTTTATCTGGAAAAAGTTACTGTTTGCTACGTATTAATAGATCTTTTTTAAAAAATAAATTTTGTAATAATCACAGTTCTGGCATCAAACATAAATAGACAGGTCAATGGACTGGCTACATAAAAATTTTGCAATTACAAAAGGACAACAAACTGATGACTGGTTTGCAGTATCAGATAGGCAATTTCTCTTTTAATTAGCTTCATGTACTTGAAATTGCTTTGATTAAATCTAATACATAATTATATATACTTAATAAAATGATTTGAGTTATGCACGTACTTGAATCTAATACTTTGTTGTAATATTTTATTTGGGTTTATGTGATCTCACAAGACTTAACATTTCTTTACTTCGTAGCTGTTATATATATATTATAATATACAAGCATATATATATATCATTTAAGCTGATTTAGCTACAAAGGATCAAGATAACAGATATACATATATATTTCTATCTTAGTGTCTTTACAGTCATTATATAAAACTTTTGATGCTTGTAGCTACTGAAATGTGACCAAAAATAAATTTAATTTGACCTTTTGACCTTGACCTTTGACCAAACAACTAATTCTATTGGTCAAGACTTTCATCATCTTCTGCTTATGTGCAAGTCTGTGAGATTGTTAAATTGAAAAATCACTCCTGTTACCAAGCAGGAAGCATACTGTTCCTAATGGAAAGTCAGTAGATTTTCTTGTACATCTTATGGAAGCAAGATTTTGAAGCAGTTGTCTTGAGACTGGGGTAGATAGAGACTTGAGACAAGTTTTTATGAAGTTAGTAAAACAATTTGACTGCTATACATGCAGCATCATCACATTTTACCCTATGTCTACACAGAAAACAAGAACTGCAACTTTTACTTGTCACTCAAACTGAAAGTTTGCAATTATCTGCAAGATAAAAACACAATATATCGCTTTTTCGACATATTTTCTCCAGTTATCCTTTTCAAACACCCCCTTTTTACCATCCCCCCTCCAAAAAAAAAATCTTAATTTCAGTATAACTTTTACCCTTTGGTACATGAATTACACAGTTTGAGTCACATTACAAGATGCACAAGAAACAGACAGTTTACAAGAAGCGGGGTACCTGTTTTCCTCAGGGGGAAGTCTTCGTATTTGCCCAGAAGGTGTGAGGCATAGGGCGGTGAAATCCCCTGGGGTGGGGAACTCTGATCCACACTACAACAGAAAATACACAGGTAAATAAATACAGTAAAAGATTAGCGGCCATTTATTATTTTTTATCTGTGAAAACTTCTTCTTTTGCAAAATTAAGCAAGACGGCATACTTTGAAATTTTAATCTCACGTATATATAATCAACTATAAACAATTACAAAGCAATATTTTCTAAAATTCATGAAAATTTCAATTTCACTTATCTACTATCAACAATTATAAAGCAATGACAAAAATTCATGAAAATTTTGTTTACATATAAATATCAAACAACAACCTCATGAATATAACTAGTTCTCACAAAAATTTATTCATCATAATAGTATCCATGCATTTTTTCAAAATACTATAATTATTACTTTGCCCCATACTTTGGATGATTTTGTGTAGCATGTTTCCACCCAACATTGCTACTGTATATGGGACTTTATTTTTTTTATATAGAGTAATAAACTGAGGGGGTTGCTGCCTGGGGTTGTACCGGTTATTTTATACCTACCCCCATCGTAAGGCCGGGGGTGAATTCCTGGCCGCAGCCTCTCGCTGTTTCTTAGTAAGAACAAATTCCTGTAGTCGGGCCTTTACTTCTGACGATGCTATAGCACCTACAAACAAAGATTTTCTCATCTGAATTACAATAATATATAATTCACACAGCTTAACGCTCTGGAGTTATATACCAGGTAAAACATGCTTATAACACAGATCCAAGAACGAACATTCTTGTTTATCAAAACGTTTTTTTTTTTTTATATCCATCAAGTTTCCAATATATTTTAAAGTCATGGGGAATGAAAATCATTTTACTATTCGTAATATTTCATTAAAACAGTGTATGCAATAAGCATGTTCTGCTGTAAATGTTTGTAGTTTGAACTTTTACGATGAATTTGCGTATTTTCTCCACATAGTGTAACAGATATAAACGTAACTGCCTGTCTGGACATACTCAGTCAGGGAGGTCCTTCTTGTCAGAATCCACACTGGGGGGTCCAACAATAAGTTCTACATTAAAGCACAACTAAGTGTAATTAATTCTTTTAATTGCTGTGTAAGAAATGGGTTTTCTAACTTTTCTTTTAAACATTTCAATTTAAATCTTTCTGAGAATCCCATTCTTCAAAAAAAAAGGTATGTTTGATCTAGTAACCTTTGTCATATGAATAGTTAGTGATGATGCAATAGAATATGTTTCAACAACACATGCTCTATATAATGCAGACCTTTGACCCTTTGTAATGCTGACCTTTGACTTTTGTAATTCAGACCTTTGACCTTTGTAATGTGGACCTTTGACCTGTAAAATGTGGACCTTTGACCTTTGTAATGCATACCTTTGTGATCTTGACCTTTGTGGTGTGGACCTTTGATGACTTACTTTGTTCGCCGTCCTTTTTGTTTTTAATCTGTTCTAGTCTTTCGTTCTCCATTAGCTCCTTCTCCATGCGATGCTGCTCCTGTAGCTTCTTCTGCTGTTCCAGCATTTCTTGTTGTTTCTGCATAAAGACCAATTGCTGTAGAAGAAAAAGGTAACACAATTCTTCTCTAGATCTCAAAGACTACTTTCCCTTTTTAATTTTTCGTCTTACAGTTAACTGAACCATTTTGTCTTCATTAAGGGGGCTTTCATTTATCTAGATCTTAGGAAACAGGATCTTAAACAAACATGTTAAATAAACATCAATTATATTCTTATTAGCATTAGAATACATTTTTCAAAAATTTGTTTTAAAAAATTAACAACAGGAAAAGCTCTTTTCAAAATCGTGAAACAATTATTCATACTTTTAAAACCTCATTAATCTTGCTAATAATAAATTATATATTTTACTATGGAATGAGTTTTATTGTTATTCCCCCGGCAATAATGCAATGGTCTGTTTCAATGCTAGATTAAAATATCTACCTTAAATGCTCATATAACATGTATACACATTGTCCAGATTTAAATTGTAGAACAGTTTACATCCTGCAATTGAAAGCTTTTATAAGAGTCTGAAGAATCTCGATCCATTCAATTCTTGTTCCAATTTAATTTACAGGGTTCTTGAATTTTCAAAGTCTGAATACAAACTGACTTCACATTAACTTGAAATCTAATTGATAAGTTTGATAATTAAGTTGGCCTCCAAAGACTCACAAAGAAAATCAAAATTAAAGGAAGTTTGAGTGACACATGCCTTTGTGATTTATTTCTCTTCATGGCCAATAGAGTAAAAATGTTGTCCTAAAACTAGATCGATATAACTCGATTGTACTAGCCCTAAATAGTTTGAAAAGTAATAACCCCTTTTTTGTCTAGTAAGCAAAGTTGATTTTTTACCCACTCCAACAAAGTTGATTTTTTTCCACTCTAATAATAAGCATACAACAAATTATTTTTTCTATACAAGAGGCTAATGGACCACAAGGCTCACCTGATGAGTTACTTTGGCCCTCCTATTCTTAACCAGATTTTCATTCCCCAGGATGATTTAAAATAAGTTTCTGCTGTTCTTAAGATGATTTTTTAAAGATCCTACCCTATTTTTGTCTTTTCTTGATTATCTCCCCTTAAGGAGGCTTGGTCCTTTGTTTCACTTTTTAAAATTTCCTTTCTTCCAGGGGTGCTTTGTACCAACTTTGGTTACCAGTAAAATTGACCCAGTGGTTCTTGAAAATGTGAAAAGTTTACCGACAGACAAACAAGGTGATCAGAAAATCTCACTTGAGCTTTCAGCTCAGGTGAGCTAAATAAGTAAAATATTTTTTTCCTTTGCTCTCCCACACATACCCCTGCTATTTTCTCCTTCCTTGGGTACATTATCAGAAAAAATTTGCACCTAGTGCCTCAAACCCATAACATGACAAGGAATTCCAAATGCGCTGAAGGTTGGTTTTTCTTTAGCCTGTATCTATAAACAAGTCCATTAGAGGACTGATACACCTTTCCTGACTACATCTGCCAGTTGCCTTTTTTGTTTTTTCACCCCGAAGGATTCCCTTTCCTTAGTCCCTTCACTTTGATATTGGAATGAGATAAGGCTCAGCAGGTGGTAGGACCATTCTTACCTCTCTGCAGGAGAGCTCCGTTTCCTGTTCTGAATCTTTGTTTGCTCTTTCAGTGTAACAATTACCAAGTTACAGATCAATGATTTGTAATTACTCTTCAGCTTTGGGGGAAAAAAATCAAAGATCCTGACATTCTATGTAATAGGGATCAATACTGCTAGCGATTCCATAAATAGCTTGGATAGTTAAGGATGATGATATTTTTAGATTCGTTTCTCGAGCCGTCAATCATTGCTTCTGCCCATTAGGGCTTTTAAGAGATCAGTGAAGAAACTATAGCAACGCTTCAAAGTAAGCTAATTTTGTCAGGCTCGGTCCTGAAATAGCTAGGATGATGTTTTATTGAAATTTACAAGGAAATCAATTTGCCACAATGCAAAACAAAAACAAGCTCTGTTTTCCCAGATCCTCAGGGGTATTTTGGGAAAAACAATTTGTATTTTTGGATGAGTGTGCTAAGTTTGGTTCTCTTGATTAAGTATACATGGTAGGAAGTAAAAGGCAAATATATGTCTAGGTTGACATCAGATTTCTTTCTACAAATAGTGCTCATATAAATACCACCAAAGTCTCGTGCTGCGATTGGTGCACCAAAGTATAAATAATCTTCATACACCCATATAAAGCCCAGGTTGACAAGGTGGAATTATTATGGAACAATGAATGCATGAATATATAATAGAGGCGACCCAGGCTTTTGGCACACTACTTGAGCTACTTTTACAATTTGATGTCTCAGAATAAATAAATCAATATCGTTGTGTTGATCTATAGCTTTTTGGAGGGTCTATGTCATTGTATAGAGTAAATATAACACCAACAGCTATATTAAGACTGGGTAGCGTACACTTATTTTAAACTTTTTGCCCTTTAAATGTTGCATATACTCTTTTGTTTAAAATTTTTCAATTAGTATTATACCTATATAGTGTGTATTTACCTTGACCTTGTTGCAGAAAGAGGGCTAAAATAGGATTTATCTGCTGCCAAATCCCACATTCACTTTTCGTGGAAAAAAATTGTAGTAATAAAAAAATTATTTACAGGTTTTTATTTCCCAGTTTTTGTTGACAACACATTAGTTTTTTCACAATTCTTAAGGGAAATATGTCTTAAAATGTGTTATCATCGGTAAAGTGAACTTCGAACTGACCAGTTTTTGTCAAGATTTTAACAAAAATGTGCATACATGACAACTGCTCTATGCTAAATGTTAAAAGTCCCTTAACATTCCGACATTCATTGATGAACGTGACCCTTTCACTACAGTTACAAATAGCACACATAGAAATGAACAAGGTGAAAACAGGAACATGTCTTTAATGACATGCCGACATATCACGAAATAGGACAACCTGTTCAGGGGAATCTTTTACTAATGGGAAATCTGATAAAAAACGCCATATAGTGGATCTAAAAATATTTATAAAATGTCGGCAATATATATTCTCTCTTTGATATGTGATATATGGGTTGTTTTAATAAAGTCAATTTGAGGGTGCCATGGAAAACTGATTCTATATGATAGTGTATAATAGTACAATATGATTGTACTAAAACTACTATATGTATCTAAAGGTGTTACTGTGCATGACCATAACTTTTATATCAGTAAGGAGAGCTCTGAACATTCAGGTCAACCTTGACCCCTTCCAATGTAACCTTGACCATGAGCATCATATAATATAGGTTGTTTGTAAACAGCAGGATGCTCATTGTTACATAAACTAAGATAATAAAATCACAGGTATGTTGAGGCTACACATGGATATTCTAATTATCTATTCAATATGACATCATAGTACTAACCTAAATGATGCGAACTTTAAGAGATAACGATTTATGAAAATCTATATTTAAAGATTAATTTGAGGTCATGATCATGAATTGAAACATGCTAATCTTAATATAAACAAAATCTTGTCATTTCTTGGCCATATCAATAGCTATGTATTTGTCACGGAGCTTACAAATCAAACCCATGACGTCTTAATTATTGATCAATATTTGCAGAGTGAAAATGAAACGTAACAAAAATTCACGTAAACAAACATAGGAAATTCTAGATTTAATGCATTAGACATGAATATCACATGCATTTCATGTAGAATTAAAGATTTTTAACAAAATTAAGTGACAATTTGCCAGATTCTGATCTGTGTGCGGCCTTAACATACCTGTGATTTCCCCACTTTCACACACACACTAAGCTTGACCCTGTTAAATCTAAGCTTCCTAATCAGATATGCCAAACAAATCTGCTATTCTAAAATTTACAGCTTTTTAAAACAAAAAGCTTCCTATTATCTTTATTTCTGTCTGTCCTGTTTAGGTTTTTTTAGGATGATTCCACAAATAACCTCTTCCTATCTTAATGCAACTGCTTTATTTAACTATGCTATTTTTGTTTGCTCTCTGCAACAAGGAGATATGCCTCTATGACATTTATTTCATGTCTTTATGTGTTATAAAATTATTATTTTTTTAAATTTAGCTTTTATCCCTCTTCTATTAAGGCTTTTATAATGAAACAGTTCATTAACTTTAAGTTTGATTTTTTTTCTACTTCTGGGTTTTATCTATTTTCCTGTCATGGCCTGTTTCTACTGATTCTGTGCTGTATAGCTATAGCTAATGTCTGCTAATTTCTTTATGCTTCAAACATTTCTTGAGCCTAAGAATGCTAGCTTTAGCTAACATCTGCTATTTACTTCCCAGAGATGCTATATGCTTTAGGCCTTTCTTATGCCCTATTTTGCTAGCAACAATTGCTACAATTGCTAGCTCCAATTGATCTCCACTATATGCCTGATATGGTTATTCTATATGCTTCTCATTTCCAATGCTAGCTACAGCTTGTCTTTGTGCTACTTTCTCAATGTGCCTCTATTGGTGCTTCTTCTACTCCTATGCTACTTATACCATATCTCTGCTATCTATACTAGATACAGCTAATTTCTATGCTATTTACCTAGATATGATTCTCTAGCTGTTTTTTGTGCTCCTGTGCTAGCTACAGCTAATCTCTGAGCTATTTACCCTGATTGTCTAGCTGGTTCTTGTGCTCTTGTGCTAGCTACAGCTTATCTCTGTGCTATTTACTTCAATTCTCTAGCTGTTTTTTTGTGCTCTTGTGCTAGCTACAGCTTATCTCTGTGCTATTTACTTCAATTCTCTAGCTGTTTTTTTGTGCTCTTGTGCTAGCTACAGCTAAATCCATGTTATTTACCTTATGATTCTCTGGCTGTTTTTGTGCTCATGTGCTAGTTACAGCTAATCTCTGTGCTATTTACCTTGATATGATTCTCTAGTTGTTTTTTGTGCTCCTGTGCTAGCTACAGCTTATCTCTGTGCTAAATACCTTGAGATGATTCTCTAGCTTTTTCATGCTCCTGTGCTAGCTACAGCTAATCTCTGTGTGCTATTTACCTTGATATGATTCTCTAGCTGTTTTTCGTGCTCCTGTGCTAGCTGCTGCTGCTGCTGTCGGTAGTGCTGTATTAGCAGCTGGTGCTGAAGCTCCTGTTCGTGTTTCATTTTGGCCAGTCCCTGCTGCAGGTGGGGGTCACTGAAGACGTTGACATTTGTGGGGATCGGGCGCCGTTCCACCACCGGTGAGGCCAGCGGTGACTGGGTCATCTCTGAAATGATCATATGTATTTTGTGTGTATAGCATACCAATTAATGAAGAAGCACATTTTTGATATCTGTATATAGTCCTACTATAAATGAAATTAACTGCTACATTAGCTATGCAACACTGCACTAAAGTTAAAATGTAAATGATGTAATTTTACTAAACATCTCAATAAAATTGTGCTCAGACAAAAATTTATAAGTTGGAAACTAATCTATCCACCTAGTTCATCAAAGTCTATATATTTACAGTAGTTACATTAATGGATTTGTAATTAATTGAACAATTTCAATCTTTAGCATATTAGGAGGCATATAAACGAAAATCTTTTTGACAAGTAGGGGGAGGGGATGGGGTATAGAAGAATTAAATGAGGTAGAAATGATTTTATTCATTTATTAGCACAAGAATCATATTTGCTCCCCTTTCCTTGGGTAATCCCTTTTGGGCTTCTACTGTTAAAACTGCATAGGGAGCTTAAATCTAAAGCCTCCCTACTTGTAAAAACTCAGTTTTATCCAATAATTTGCCTACATGTACGCTGACTAAAATGTAGCTCTTATAATCATCAAGATCGTATTACCGGTATGTAAAAACAAGGATTATTCAATTATTACATTGCAGTCTTATCTATTAACAGCAATCTTAGATCTCCTCAATTAAACATGTTGACGTCATTCTTTTGTTCTAAAAGACATACACTTTTCACCTGACAGCTTACTCGCAGTAAGACACATATATATAGTATGCTAATTTGGTGTGAAAATAGGACAGCATGCACTGCCCAGCTAGATTAACATGATGAGGCCTATAATGGGGTTTTTCCTTACTTATATACTTGAGAGGTTCTGATTTTAAGAGACACTGCATGCTTCACAATATGATTCAGGGGCACTTCAAGTAAATACCAACTACTCTTACATGTCAAGTGAGGATATACAGTTTCTTAGTACTCTTAGTTACTTGTATTTTATTGTATTTTACTTCAGTTACTTTGGTGCAGAAACAGTGAAAGAATATGTTAGGAACATATGGATAGTAAAATTTTTAGAAGACAGGTGTTTAAAAATGGTGAAATAAATCGATTAACAGCGCACTTTTTTGTGGCAATAAATATGCAGTTTTTTCAATGGGTGGCACTGTAGCTCTCTGGTCTGTCAATTTTTTTGGAGAGCTACAATTCTGCAGCCACTGCCATTATAATTCTCTATGACCTTTCATTGAATTGTTTAAAAAATTTTTTGCATTATTTATCAAAAGGTGAAACCCCAGTAATTTTACGATGGTTTTAAGTTAAGTTTATATATATACAAACTGTTTCATGTATACCCTCATGGTTTAAGTATGACGCATTATCTGACATCATTTGTTAGAAAAAAGGAAGAGTTAATTGCCATTAAGTACCTAAATTCACTGAAATGAAGCAGGTCACATCAGTATTATAAAGTAGCATGATATCTTATTCTGTTTAGGGTTGAATACCAGCACGCAATATTATTACTATTTAGTCTAAGAACCGTTTCAAAATTATTGAATATTAAATATGCACAATTGTTTTATTAATTACCTCAGTTCATATAATGGATCTTTTTTTATTACGACTGAATATTTCTGTGAATATTAAAACATGTTCCGAAAAAAATGAAATCCATCATTTGAAAAATTATCCATACAATAGAGCATAAAGCTCTTATTTCAATTAATCTTAGACTGTGTCAAGTTTTCTCCAGTGACATTTCATTCGTCATATGAAAACAGACAAATCTGAGGCATAACTGAACTAATTAAAATGTCTTACTTAAATTCATACATTAACTTTCCCCTTAATCTAGCTTAATATAAAACACATGGCAACCTTTCAATCAATTTGTTTGCTTCACTTTCATTCATGCAAAAAATAAACAATAATAATCAGTCTTTCCTAAGACCAGTTTATGAAAACTTTTTTTCTATTTGTTTTCCCCCTTTTTCTTAATTAATCCATCTTGATCAAAAGTAAATTTAAGGTGGATGGCCCTATAAATCTGTGATCCAATGTAATTTAAGGTGGTCTATCCCCTGTGTGACTTTGACATTTTTTTTTTTTTTTACAGTGGACTCTTATCATAGAGTCAACAGGCTTTTTTTTTTATTTTTGCATATTATCACCAATGCCAACGCAAGCACAAGGAAATGTCGCAAAACCTCATAGATATTAATTGACGAGCTTGACACGTGTAAAGACACAGGCCGACATAAGTTGCTTGTCCTATGTGTGTCACACCTGCCAAATGAGCTGGCTAAGGCATTACCACCATTGATTCAAAAATAACAAATCAGGTAGTCACTTTGGATTTATACATTTCTTATTAAAAAATACACAAATCAAATTATTTTCTTGAAAACACAGGTAAAAATTCATGATGATTTAATTAATAATCTATTCAATTTTTTTTTCTGGCTTTTTATTGGCTAATGCTTGCAGACAATAAAATCTTTAAAATATCATATTTTTTTTCCCCCTCCGATCATGACTCCATGTGCATTCTTATATGCACGGATACTGGCTTGTTTTCTCTATGTACAAAATTGGACCCCCTCCCTTTACATTTTATAGCCAATTCTTGTGTATTCCTCCATTCAGAAAAAAGACCAATGTATCTAGGACTTGCCTTTAAGTTGTACAAAAGAGTATAAATGAATGGACCAAAATCTTTCTTTAAAAAAGTTTTGACTTATTGGGGATTATTTGCCATAGATAGAAAAGTTTGTTTTTTATTTAAATGGCCATGATGACCTCTGGTTGCAGAAGAAACCTGTAAGTGCAGTAGATGTTGACGCGGAGTAAACTCTGAGATTACGAGGACAATGTCGGGTCTTTAACGCTAATCTTCTGACTTTCCGGGTGCAAAGGAAAACACTCAGTGAATGGTAAACATTGATAAATCACGCAGGCCTCTATGCGGAGGTCAGCCGGTCCAGTACAACAGAACCTAAATCAATACCCCAATTCCTAAACAATAACAAGCACCAGAGGAAGTCACGTTTTTACCTCCCACCTTCCCTAGTGCTCTTATTATTAACAATGCTATTAACAAACACTAAAACACTCGAGTGACTGAATATTTATATTCCAACAGTGGCATTTTCAAAGTAGCCTTTAATTCGCATGCTGTGTGAATAAATTGTACCAATTCTGTCAGACTTGTTTTTTGTTATTTCATGTCCTTTTTTTATGGACTGATAAACTTTTTAGCATTTATGCTTAATTTGATATGAGAGTAAATTGATTAAGATAACACTATTAATAAAAAGAAATTAATATTTGCAACCATGAATAATCAAAATAAAACATTTGTATCATAATGTTGCAATTTTTACAAGAAATATACAAAAATCGATCCTATCTGATCTGATCTTAGAATTACATCATAAACATGATAAATAATGAAAATATCAAAATGGAATTTCGCGAATTAAATCAGTCATAAAAATGATTTTATGTCTTATAACTCTTAAATCATCTGGAATTTTTCCTCCATAATCTGTTCTTATATAAAAACAGCCACAAACTTGCACAAATAATTACAAATTAATAATAATTAACATAATCAGTTGTCAATGTCTATACAATGTTTCCCTTTAATGAGGCTATTGGATATTAATTAACATAAATAACGTATCAACCACAAGAAATGTACTAAATCCATGCCGTTTCTTGTGTACTTTTAGTATTATAAGGAAATGATGCTAAACAGAACAACTGAATTACAAAAACAGGACTGCATGATTTAACCAAGATCTGCTC
>PRKT01000246.1:613856-634668 GCA_003671525.1 Saccostrea glomerata | reverse complement strand
AAAAATATAACGCCCTCTTTTCTTGCTTTTTTGGAAGTACTTAAATATTATAAAACTATAGAACTTTTTTCCTCCTTTTCTCTTTCTTATAAAAAAGCAGACATGATAAAGCAAAGTTGGGATTTTTTGAAAACATTTCTCAGTCAGTGAAGATAAGATACAGAAAAGTAACAAATATTATTGTACATTTTTTAAATTGTTCAATGGAAGCACTTTATGTCTATTATGTATAAATATTTGCCTTTTTCCACTATATTGTAACTTTGTATTGTTTGTATGATGCATTTAATGACAGAAATAAAAAATATGAATGACAAAAAAAAAAATCTTCAAAAGAACAGCAAAGTTATTTGCTTTATTAATATGTAAGCATCCTTGATTAGTTTAAAAATTCCCCCTCCCCAAAAAAAAATAATTCGCAGTTTCTACATATATTGGAAAAAAAAATTCAAATCAATTCAGATTTCAAAAAAAGAAATGATCATCGTTCTACATAAAGGTATACTGAAATTATATTTTATTGATCCAAATTTGGCATAACAATTCTAGACTATTAAAAATAACTAAAACTGTGGTCAACATTTAAGAAGGGCTTAATTTTCCAGTTCACAACAATGCCTTGCCTTGTACACAAAGAAAAAAAAAGACTTTAAAGTCCAGTGCAGATGTGGTTATGCTTTGCCGTGCATTGCATGTAATTTACATACTATTTACTTTCTGTGGAAACAAGTGACATCTCAAAATCGGCACTCTCCTTTATTTTTCAGGGCCCTCTTGATGATTTACGAGGCCTACCGAAATATATGTTCACGGGGTTTAATCACCTTTAATATCAACCTGCATGCAAAGTAGAATTGGAAAGCATTTATTTAGCATATTAATCGGTCTTCAATGTATAATCTTGAGAGCTTTGTTTGAACAAATACATATTTCAAGCCATAGGAATGTGTCTGAAAATGTTTTCGGAAAATTGAAACAGCTTTTGTATACGACAATCAATCAACAAGGGAGAATCAATCCAAATTCTCCTAGCATTCTTCTAAGTGCAAGAACTAAAAAAAAAAACAAATCAGCTAAAAAAAATTCTTCAAAAGGTGGAAAAAGAATCACGTTCAAATACATCATTTATGAGCAACCCTGGGACTAAAACAACTTAGAACAATTATAATCAAAGAACTTAAAAAACTTTTAAGTTGCTTGAACAATTCAAATTTAAAAATGCTGCTGACAAACAGCTCTTCAAAAAAATTAACAATTACACCGTAATACTAAATGTAATTTGTGTCAAGTCTAGAAATGAAGAAAATTGACCAACTATACAATCAGAATTAATCTTGCATTTTATTAAATAAATAACTTGCATGTCTAAATAATTATGGATCGATCTTCCTCTAGACATTATGGTGACCAGATTAACAGTTGGTAATCTGTAGAGGTTTATGCCATCAGAAAAATTTATATTCATACAAGTGCTTTGAAGTATGTATGATAAAATATCACATGTTCATAATCAAATGCCTTGTTATTTTCAACATCTGACTCAGATTTAAGTGGTATCCATAAATTATACAACGCTACTCTTTCTACTTTGGTGATATAATGTGTACAATTAACTGTCTATTAAATCAGGGCTGCATAAAGAATATATCAAGTGAAACCTGACTAAAAATCTGACTGTTCTAATAATTGAAACATTTATTGACATTATTGACACATGCTATAGGCACAGAAAAGGACATTAGAACCAAATGTGGCAAATTATTTTTCCTAAAATCTTATATGTATCAGATGGTAGACTCCTGAAACTGCAGTATTGATAATATAAATACAAATGTTTCACAATTAAGACTTACGGTTTATTACGCAATACATACTAATTTGACTTTTACAGGTCATATTTTACTTTTGGTGTCAGGGCTGCAGGGTCATATTAAAATTCAATCTTTTTGTTCAAGATAATCAAAATTGACACATTTTCAGTGAAATTTATTGCAGCGCGAACTTTGAGAAGGAACTTTTTTTTATAAGAATCAAAGAATAAAATAATCTCCAAGCTCAATTTTTGATGATTACGGTAATTGGTCTATAAACTGCAAGATTGAGGGTCATTTTATGCATAATGGAAACCAATATCACTTTTGAATGTACACATCGAAATGTCAATCGTAAGTTTCATACTTCTTGCATTATTGTTAAACAATCAGTTACAATATGTTGAAAAATAATCGGAGGAAAAAAAAACCAAAACAAATATTACTTGATGCCCTAAGGTTAAAGTATATATAAATATTGAACATGGCACTTGTATTTACTTCGACTAAACTATGGTCAACCCTTGCTATTATAAGAATATTAAAAGGTTCTCAAAGAATGACACACAATACACACAAGCATAAAAGGCTGGTTTTTATATGTAGATATTGACCGTAGCACTGGGAAACATCACAGATGACCTTTTAATTAATTATACACTGAATTTTACGAGGTTTAAAGTTAACACTCTTTAAAGCTCTAGATTTGTTTCCCATTGTTTAGTCTATGTGATTGTGTGACTGAATTAATACTCTTTGGTTATTATTATATACAACTGTCTTCATTGTGAACTAAATTTAAATTAAATAGTTCATTCACAGTGCATTCAAAGCAAAACTTTAATGTGCAATTTATACACCATATCATACAAATTCACTACAGTCTCTAAATATATATATACACATATATAAAATACATTAAAAAGTCACCCTTCCAAAAAGCAGAAAGACAGAGCTTTAAAAAATTCACACCAAGTTCAAAAAAAGTTTAATATATTATAGAGAGGAATTTGGAAGCATTATGGTTTACAAACAAATCCTCATCAACTTGTTTACAATTTTTTGTTCGGTTTGGTGATGCAGCAACTTGTAAGAGATTTTCATAAAAAAAAAACTAAATATATAAACAAAACATGTCAAGAAAATTAAAAATTTGGAAGTAAGAAACTTTAATTAACTGTAACACTGCTTCATTGCATGCCATATACCTGTAATTTTCAATGACAGAACTAAAACATGACAGATTAAACATGCCCATTAAAAAAAAACTTACCAAAGAAAAGCTGGGGGTTAAAGTGCAACATGCTGTTAATCCTTCAATCCCAAGTCTCACAAAAAGCACCCCCCCCAAAAAAAACTCCACTTTTCTCCCAGCAAGAGAAATCACAAAAGTCTACTATCTTCTTTCTACATGAGCTTTATCAAAGCTCTAATGATTGTCACAGATAACTCTAATGCAAAGAACAATTCTGCAAAATGTCAAGCCTCAGAAAGTTTTTCTTTCCCTATTTTCCTCCTCTGATGTTTGTAGGCCTGCAGTCAGATGAACTATTGGGTTTAACGTGCTTGATTGGCGATTACAAGAGTGTGTTGTTTCTTACGTAAATGCATGCTCCAGTTCTCAACAGTGGAGTGTATATACATATCATTATAAATGCACAGTGTGGTATTTAAACGGAGCAGCATTAAAAACTCGGTCATGCTCCCTGACCCGTGACCGCGGAACTTGTAAATAGTGAGGGGAATTTTCATTATGCAGACAGCTGTATAGAATTAAACGGTGGCGGATATTTCATAACAAGCAAGAACACAGCTAGGGCATTAAAAACTTCAAGGCCATGAATTAATAACAAGAGACATTTCAAACAATATCATGTTGAACCAAACAATGAAATATTTACAATTTTATTCTTAATAAATCAAACAGAGTAATTGCCACCAATTTTCACATGAAGAAAAAAAATATCATTAGAAAACAGTTTAATTGATTTGTTCCTTTTGTTAGAAACTTCCAATGAGGCAAGAAACTCAAAAATACAAATTAACCTTTTATAAATTCCCAACAATATGAGAAAGGCATTTAGTACCATGTTTTGAACTGAATTAAATCTCTCCCCTAGTCTCTATTTAATTCTCTTGAATTTAAATAAAATGTTTTAATTTTTATATATATCAAGTTATCTATAATATCTCATATCAGTAAAATGACTACCTACTAAATGATTAAAGATATTTCATTATTTTATATATGGGGTTGAGAATGGGGTGGGGTGTTAATTGTTATTAGACTTTAATTTATTAACACAGTATACAGCTCACATAAAATGATGTGAAATTACAGGAAGGAGGGGGTAATTTTGATGAACGCTATGTTTTTTTATTTGTTGTTTAAAGTCCATCTCGAGAATTTTTCACTCATATGGAGAAGCCACCACTTGCCGGTGAAGGGCTGCAAATTTAAACTTATACTCGGCACTCAAGGACATTAAGCACTGGGGGATCTTTTTCATGCCAGCATCTACTGCGACCTCGGTTTATACGGTCTCATCCGAAGGACCGGTCTCCACGTCTCGCAATGTGGGATTCAAACCCGCAACATGAGGATCCACAGCTCCCTACTCCGCGACTCTAGAGCAGACGTTCTAACTTCTGCCCTACGCGGGAGATGAACAAGACGTCATTCATTTATAAATCTTTAAAGGTTGTAAAAAACAAAAGAATTAGACAGTTCTTCATAACATTTTGAGCATTAGGGTGATAATATTAATGTACCATAACATTTTAAAAATTAAACTTTGACATACAGACATTTCAATAAACATGTGCTTACATATTTGATATTTTGTTGAGAAAAAAAGTTATATAAATCCCTCTTTCAAATCAAATTGCATATAACTTTAAACAAAATTATTCTATAGCACTTCACAAGTATTTTATGGATGAACACTGTGTCATAATGAATGTAATCACTCAAAGTTACTTCAAGCTGCATATCCTTGTGAGAAGAAAATTTATTAAAAAGAAAACTTGGGTCTACCCTATTTGAAAAATTCAGAATCAAGGTTATCAGCCATATATATAGAAATAAAATGTTATTCTTTAATGTTATTTTCTGACTTTGGCTATTGATAAACTTTGTATTTGAATTGGAATGTGTGAGTCCTTAACAAATATTCAAAACAAGCTCTCATTTCAAGGGGGGTCTGTTCTCTTGACGTCAGCGGTATGAAGAACATTGTTTCCGGATTGACAAATTTTCTCTAAGTTTGGGTTTTATACCGCTAGCCATATCCTCCTCTGATCTTGAAATATAATTTTCGTCACCATCCATTAAGACGTGTGTGTGAGGATTAAATTTTCTCTGTCACCATTAGACCCAATCATTGAGAGCTTGTGATCTCATTTCTGAGTTGTGATTGACAAACTAACAATTTTAATTTAATCCTGTACTTGAAATACGACACTCACCAGTAACAGTCAAATGTCCCTAAGATCTTTAATTCACTTCAGATCATGCATGATCTCTACCATCCACAAAAACAAAATACATCAAATAAATGTATCTAAGCCTTTACTGTCGACATGAAGAAATAATGGATGTAATCTAAAACCTATACAATTATTAAAAGAGGAAGCAAGTGAAAGAGCATGTGTCAAAAGCAAACAAAGAATCTAAGCTCCACATTCACTGGAATAAACATGTATATCTTATTTTTCATTATCTAAACACACAGAAGAAACAAAAATTGTTCTTCTTTTTTTTTTTTTAGAAACCATTTCCCTTCATAGAAGATTACGCCACTTCCTTTTACAGAATTAAAAGAATTCAACAAATAAGTATTATAAGTTGATGACAATAAGAATTTTGAAAAACAGATTTTTTTTTTCTTATTCCATGATTTCAAAAAAATAAATAACATTTAAAATAAACTTTACTAATTATAACATTTCTTCCTAGTGATTAAACAAATGCCTACATGAACAAGTCTAAAATTTACACCCTAACCTTCAAACCACTATACTCTGAACACCCCCACCCACCCTTTATGTAGGGCCTAAGGGGTAAACATCAAATGACCTCTGAGGAAGCTAATTATAGCCTGAAGCAGAACAGTTAACATTTTAGACTGAGGTATTCTAATAGCTCTTTAATGATAGGGTATAATGTTAAATTCATTTTCACCATATGAAATTTATGGGGAAAATTAATCGACCATGGTATACATGCACCTTATTTATTTTGCACTAAAAATAAACAAATTTCAATCTCTCTTTCTATCTATCCTGTTTTGTTTTCCAAATGATTTAAATTACATTTCCCCGTGTGTCCTTGTAATTTTTCGATGACTATATATATGCCTCCTTACATAGGAGATAAGATAAGAGCCCGGGACAAGTGTATGATGGGAGATAACGGGCTCCTAAGTGATTCATGTCAATCAACACATTACCAAAAGCACTCTTCCCTTCAAAAACGTCACCGACCCCCCTCTCAAGTACGTAAGTGATCGCAAGGCTAAAACAACACAAATTCCCAAAACTCTTCGACTATAAGGAACTCAGGGAGAGCTATCGTAGGCAGTAAACACTTCATATCACTAATTGTTCTATTTAAAAAATGTATATTTCTATGACGTAGTTTTCAGTATTTACGGACCTTCTATTGTTAAACATAGTTTACTCTGCTGAAATGCCATTTTTGATAACAATCACTTTTTCTATAACAGAAAAGACTTAATGTAAATAAACAAAGGACCTCTTAGTCAAAAGGCCTTCACAGCCTTTATTTAAATATAAATAAAGCATTTCATTTTTTAATACATGTTTGTTTACATATCCTATTGTAGTTGGTACAGAAAATTTTGTTTCCTAGAACTTACTTATTATAAAAGTCTAACAAAAAATAAACTTTATATAATTGTTATAATTAGTAATTGTAACTCCTACGTACATAAAACAATACCAGATTATCGAACTTCAAATCATTTTGATTCCTATATTAGTTTAGTAATTTAAGTCTCAATATGCCTCAGCTTTTTCCTTCATTTCTTATTAGTATATATTTATAATTAACATTATTTAAATAAAGATTATGCAATTAAATCAGTTTCTCGCATATCTGATGAAAGTCTATGCACTAAAATAACCAAAAAAACTCTGCATGCAAGAAAAAATTACACATATACTATTGAATTTTAATTATAATTAATACACGTATATTAATTTTCTGTAAGTCATACGTTTGAGGAAATAGTTACTGTCCAACAGAATAAATAATGTTTGGTAACATGAAATGAATATTTAATGGGACTCTTATGTCCAAGTGCCTGTCCAAAAACAATTACATCACCCCTCAATCATACTGGTACAACCTGAATCATTGAATACTAATGACTTCTTCGACTATAAATTAGAAATTATAGACAATATTAACCCCTACCTGTCAGATGTAAATTTCAGAAATCAACATGTTGAGACCTTAAAGTTTACCAAAATTACAGACTGGACTGTTCCTGCTACAATGTTTACAATAGAGCATCAAAGAAGGCCTTTTCCAGTTAAAAGGGGCTGCCGTCACTGGGATGTGGCCATTTTCAGACTATTTTTTTATCCCTTTAGAAGAAGAGCTCCATGTAAAGATAAAAATTATCAAATTTCAAAACTAATATGTATGAGATTTTTCTTTGCCAAATGATAGTAGACAGCTTAATTAAGATATCACATCTAAAAAAAATTAAGCTATATCTGGTGGTTTATTTGTTGACACCCCCAGTCTCCTTAAGCATGTTAAGTCTGATAGACCTACAAAGTGCCCTAGCTTAGACACAGTTTTGATTGTAACTGGCCAAGTCTAAATTATGACCTTCTTCCGACAGAGTACTTGCTTCACTTAATTGTAATTACATGTATATTTAACACTTTTTGAAAGCACCACTGTACTATTGTGTCTAAACACCCAACCCTCCTGCTATAGTTGCATGTTGTAAAATATACAGGCAAATCTTATCTTGGACTTATCAGGACTAAGAAATCTCAGGATTTGATTGATTGATTGATTGTATATTGTTTAACATCCCTTCCGAGAATTTTTCACTCATATGGCAGTGAAGGACTTTAAATTTTGACCTTTACTCAGCACTCAGTGCCATTGAGCAGTGAGGGATCTTTATCGTGCCAACGCCTGCCGCTAACACGGGGCCTCGGTTTTTAAGGTCTCTTCTGAAGGACCTGCAACTTATCAGATTATAGGACTACCCTGCTTTGCATATTGTATGATGCCTTTGTTACATACCTTCTTTGCGTATTGTGACTATATATGACTAAGCTGCATTGCATATTGTACTTATACGTATGTTACCTACCTGCTTTGCGTATTGGTGTAAAATGACTATTGATGTCCATTCGACTATCACTTGGCCCCAGTGGATCTGAAAAATAAAACAAAAGTTTTTATACAGTTATTGCTGAAAGTTTGGGAAATGCTACAGACATTTAAGTCTCCAAGAAATCCCTCCCTTCATCATAAGATTATCCGATCAGAAACACAAATAAAACTAAAGCAGGTGAAATAAGTATATGATTTTAGAATGTAATACTCATTCAGACAATATAAGCATGTGTCATGTCTTCTGAAATCTTTATGTTTTGGTTTAGTTAAGCAGATTATGCATGAGCACAACAGAATGGATTGCAGCACTAAGTAGCGATTCTTTTTGAACAATTTGTTTAATCAGAAAAATGTCAATGTTGTGATAGTAAAGATATTTGTCATTGTAACCATAAAAATTCCCACTTACACAAATATCTGTGTGAATTTTCCTTTTCACATCTACGATATCACATAATAAAACCTCAGACATCAATTTTTTAACAATAACAAATCCTGTTTTCAGTCATTTGCAGATTACATCACTTCTCAGGTGACCATTTGATGCAGCAGAAGCAAAGTAAAGATTGACCATTTACAGAACATTTATATGCAATTATTCCCAAGCTGTTGATTATCGTCAACTGATAAAGAGACCTAATACAAGGTCTTGTTAAAAGCTCTAAATAGATGGAACAAAAGCTGTGTTTCAAAACATATGCATTTACATTATTAATTAATACTGCAATACACTGTATACAGGGAAATTTTTGTTCCCGTTTTATTTTCGCCTCTTTCGACCAGCTTTCATTTGGGCGAATTTAAATTTGACGAATGAAAACAGTATAATTTCTTAAACATAACAGTTACTATGACTGGGCGAATTTAAAACGGGGCAAATTGTTTGCAAGTGTGCAAGGGTGAAACTAATATGGGGTGAAAATATCCTTGTATACAGTATAGATAAATATATGTAATAATTTGTATACAACATTGGTACTGGTTGGTTGTACGAATGGAATTGCAAGCTTTTGCATTTGTACAGCCAACTTATGCTGCCAATATTCACAAATATTATGTTTAATAACCCTATTATTCATCTTTATGAAGAAAAAATACAGGAAACACATATCTATTTTTAGCTGAAGACAATTAAACTACATACTTACTTACAATCATGAATAATCCAAACAGCGAAAAGACAAATATCCTAATCAAACCATCATCAATATTAATATCTCTCTATTAATTGAAGCCTACTATAATTAACACAAAAGGATAAATTAACACAATTCTCTAAAACCCACACATCCTATTGGAAAACACCAGCACATAAAAAAATATACCAATCCTAGCTACGCTGTACCCAAACAGACTGATAAATACTTTGGAAATCAACAGACATTCTATTTAAAACATTATGACACACCGGGTTATTGGTTGTGCATGTATAACAACCGATCAATTTTGCTATCTTTAGAAAATTTCTCTTTTTCAATCGTGGTCAATATTCCAGCATCAAAGAATGAAAAGCCACCAACTTCGTAAATAGCTGAATCTTATCCGTTTAATCTGGGTGTGTGATATCTTGGTCCATAATCGTATGAGAACGAAATGAAATCATAGGACACTATATCCCTTATTGTTCAAATGTAGGTGTTTTATATATATAGTCTTTATAGAAGATTACTTCTTAAATTGACATTCAAAATAAATTCAATACATACACACTTCAATTTTGTAAGGTTAAGAACTTTTTCATTTAATAAGCTTATTTCAATATAGTCCGGCAGATCATATTTCAATTTTACCCCCTCAGAAATTTTGCATGCATATTTGATATAGCAAAAAGTTACTGATACAAATTATCAAATCTCTGTAACATAATCTATCCATCTACACTGTGTCAACAAATGTTTAAGGTACATACCCCCTTAGAAAAGAGAGATAACTCTCTAAATCATAAATGACTTAACTGATTCTTTCATTATCAAGACAAAAGACACTTTACTGTGAAATTATGCCTTTATCAGAGGGTTACTTGCTGAAATTGTGTGTATTTTACCTATAAAGTATATTTCTTTTTTAAAATTGCTAGTGTTACATATTCCAAAAATTTTATGCATGAACAGAGGGAGGGCAACATTAGATCACTCCTCTAGAATCATGTGACCCTCATCTTTAATATCAGAATTTGAGGCGTAAATTGTTTGTTCACGACTGTATTACCAGTATTATCCCTCATCATGATTTAGATTCATGTAAAAATGAAATGTGAAGATCTAATATATCATCTTTCCAACCAGAACTGGATTATATGCAAGTGGAACTCAGCTAGCATTAAAGTTGAAATATTCAGACTTTTCAAATTCACAATGCATTTGCATTCATATCACGAAATATCAGACTTCTAGTTCTCTGCATTTTCATGAATTCAATTGTTCTAAAAATTAATTTCATTAAAAGTTAACTTTTTAATGCTAAGATAGTGCTTTGCTTTTAAATTGAAAGAAAAAACGCAATGTGGTATATAATTTTTTTTTACTAACTGTCGACAGAAACCTTGTTTGAACTCTGTAGCCCATTATGTCAACAGCGGTTTCTAATTATCCCACTTTATCCTTCCAATGTCAGGCTAATAATATTCAAAGAACAGAGTCCATTGTACTCAGCGTTGTTTTCATGACTCCTCTTTGAAAATAGGAGACAAATATGACATCATCGTTAATTGTTAATGACAAAGTGCGAATCACACGATGACAGCGTTCCTCACGTCAACACGAAATAGATCCGCATTTTTCTAGTAAACAGTCTTTTGATGCAGCAACATTATGATCGAGCTTTCCGTCAAATATTTTTATCCAAGATCGGCATTTTAAATCAAGATGTTTTCTTTTTTTTTCTTTGACAAATAAATTCTAAAAACAATCTTGTATGTCATCAGGTGTATTTGAGGTACAAAACTGTAAAAATCTCTGATCTTAGCTTATTACCTGCAGTGATTTATAAGAATATCGACATTACAGGTATGATAAATATTGTAAATATTCCCAGACCTGCACTTGACTAGTAATCTACCTAAATTAAAAATCTATTAAAAGCACATACAGCTTATTTCATGTAAATTTTTATGATTTTTTTTTGCATGCAAACAATTGTAAATATTTGGTCAAATCTCCAATTTTGATATACATTAGACACAAATCAAATTACCTAATATACATAAACTGTGAAATCACTTGAAAATTTTTTAAGGGTTTCAATTTTCGTTGTTTTCGAGGTTGAATGGAGAGACCCTCGATTTAATGACCACCAGGAAATGTAAAAATTTCAAATGCCTAACTACTCAAAACTTCTCCAACCACGAAATCAAATTGCCACAAACCAAATATCTCTTCCTCAAACCTAGAAAATTTGACCTGAGGATAATACGTGATTTTACAGTATACATGGATTTTCAGGACACCATTATTTACTACATAGATACATATTGGTTTCTTAAAGTACCAGTATACTTGACCCCTAGTCCCCAAACCTGTCAATGTGATGACTGATGTTTCATATTTAGACCACTCGTACAGAAATTCACAACACACTCATAAGAGGCTGAGTTACCAGGCAGTGGCATGACTCCAACCTTGTTATATTTATAGAGGGCACTGATGAAGCATTATGTAAACCCTATACTTTCATGTGATGTATTTATGGAGACACTTATTCTGGGCCCCAAAATATCTTGATTTTTTTTCTTTAATGACTTTCAGATGGAAATCTAATGTGTGCATAAACAACTTACACTACAATTGTTACATTACCGTATCTACTCGCCTTTAAGTCGGTTGTATTTTTTTAAATGATTTGGCAGTGATTTGCTATTGACCCACTTATAAGTCGGTACAATTTTTTGCCAGAATCAAATGACAATTTCTAATAAATGCTTTTAATTAATATGTTAAGAAATGAAATCAATATTTAACTTAAAATCATTAAAAAAAATAAATACTGCCCTCTTAAGATTAAAAATAAAATAAAATTATTAAATACATGTATATAAAATACATGTAATTTATGTATAATCTTATAATACATAAGTGATATAATGTATCCATACTTTGTTCAACGATACCTGTTGAAAATGTTTATAGAATAATATGATTCGCCATCCAGAAATATAATAGTCATTTATGACTCGCCTATAAGTCGGACATAGACTTTTGAACTAAAATTTAACTCTTAAAATACCGACTTATAGGCATAGGTATATATTCTGAAGTTCAAAATACAATTTGCAGCAAATAGTATAAATCATTTTTGTTCAGTTGTTATGCAAATAGGTGATTTTTATGTTGCGGGTTTGAATCCAACTACTGAACCTTAAGACCATGAGTCCTCAGATGCAGAGACTGGTGTATGCTGGCACAAAAAAAAGCCCAAAGGCCATATAAGTGCTAAGTTTAGGGTCCTTCATTATAAAACATACTTAAGTCTGAGAATGCTCTCAAGTCTGAGAATTTTCTCAAATCTAAAATTCTCAGACTCAGAGTCTGTCATAAAAAAGTAGAGAACAAGAAATCTGTGAGCCAATGCTCACTAGTAATACCCCTGCTCTGATGTAAATCAACAACTATCATGTTAATTTACACAAGTTCAATAACAGGCAGATGCACAGAAAAATTAAAAGTTGACATCAGATTCATTTCAAAATGAATCCCACCATATGGCTTTCCTCAACAAAGAGTGTACTAAAATTAAGCATCTGCTATGAATAGTTAATGAGAAAACTGCAACGAAAATTTGTTATGTATGAAACAGACTGACAAACAGACAAACAGGAAGTTGACATCGGGTTTGAACAAAAATGAATCCCAACGTATGGCATGCCTCAGAGAAGATTGTGTTAAAATTTCAAGCATCTGCAATGAGTACTTGCTGAGAAATCTGCGACGAAAATTTGTTATGTATGAAACGGACAGATGCACAGACAAACAGGAAGTTGACATCAGATTTTTAACAAAAATGTATCCCAACGTATGGCACCCCTCAGAGAAGATTGTGTTAAAATTTCAAGCATCTGCGATGAGTACTTGCTGAGAAAACTGCGACAAAAATTTGTTACGGACGGACACACAGCTACACGGACACACACACACACGGAGGGACGGACAGACACACAAGGGTAAAACAGTATACCCCCCTCTCCTTCGGAGCGGGGGTATAAAAATAAAAATTCCTTAAACTTTTATTCTCAAATTCTCAGCTGAGTAATTCTCACGACTTGAGTTGAGATTTTTTTGGGGGAATTCTCAAAGTTTTATGACGGCAGACCCAGGTCTTAATAATGGCAAGAGCAAAAAAATTCTTCAAGGGAATATACAAACAAACAAACCATCCTGAACTTTGCGACCTAGCTTATAATCAAGACAATGAAGTCGGTGCAAAATATAAGTAATGGCATAAATAGTAAAATGAGTGTTTTCCTGCAGTATAAAACAGCTAGTATAAGTGGTAAATAGTTATACTGACCTTGTTAATTGTTTAAAAAGTTGATCAAATACGTCAATCTCACATTCTCACGAAATATTTATTTTTGTAGCTTTCCATGAAAATCTTACCACTGACATTTTGCGTCAGTATCAATTAGACATAAGAAACTCTACACGGACTGTATACAAATAGTGATATATATTATATATAACAAAGAAATTACGTTGGTTCAATCTATAGATATATTTACAGCTTTGTTGACCAATACAATCTGATAACGAAGAAATATATGAAGTCTGGACAAATTGCCAATTAACTACAGCATTTCTCCCACTCACAGATACCTAAGCCCAGCGTGGTGTTAGGGTCTGCTATAATCTCAGACAAAAATAGCATTAATGGACCTATTTCAGTCAAGGAATACACATACATAAGAAGTAATGTTTGAACAACCAAAGGACATTGTTTACCATTAGTTTAGCCAAGATCTGGATGAAAGGTTTAATACAGGGCAAACACCCCCAATCATGGACCAAAAAAGCTCCAATACCAAAATAGTTACATGTACTTGTATAATTCTGTTCAATATCAACCGGGTAACTATAAATAAAACGTACACAAGATTTACAAACCTGACAAGATCTTTATATTTAACCCTAAATTTGCTTATACAATTTACTGATGAAAGTTTCCTATGATTCTAAACAGTGCCAAATATTTTTAAAAATTATCCATTTTTTTTTTAATGTAGGTCAATCTCCAAGGTCAAGACTAGGGCTCAAAATCATTTAGGTACATGTACTTTTGGAGATGGCATTCTCACAGGTAATACACTTGTCATTATGAACATCCTCTCATCTCTCAATTAAATTTATCACCAATAATAAAATTTTAATTAGTATGGTAGGTCAAACTTCAAGATCAAGGTCACAAGTCAAAAATTATAGTACATACTAAAGATCTTGTAGCAGGTTATATAAATATGAAATATGAACCACCTGATTTACCGGAGAAACACTGACAGACAAATAAATCTCAATGTCTCCTCTCTTTCACAAAAGAGAGAGACAGAAATATATAATTATTTATAATATCAATCATAGTATCACTTTTTTGTTTGTATCATCTGTCCTTAAACATACATCTACGTAAAATAATAGTAACTTTATGTTTCCCTAATGAGCCTCTACTCTCATTAAAATTCTAACGCAATGGATGCCCACAAGGCATATTATTTATAATATATATCTGTCTTCTAAAACTTATTTTTATTTCAGAAATTAAGAAGATTAGGTTGATAAATAGGAATATTCTTTCTCTTAATCATTCTGTCCAACTTTCCATACTAATTTATAGTTATCATACACTTAAATGACATTTCTCATGTTTTACAAGATAAAGCTAACCAGCTTTATATTCAATATTTCATTTGACGCATCTTCAATATTATAGACTTCTTACAATCAATTAATAATATTTGATTAGAACCCCTTATCCCACGTACCCCTCGTAGAATGATATTTTACTACTATTTTGACGTTATGATTTTCTCTGATTTGAGATAGCGTCCGTTGTTTACCTATTTCCCCACGATTCTCGGAGTCTTCTGCCGTGGGTAGTCCCCCTTGTTTGAAGCCGTCAGCCCTAAATTCCTCCTGTATCGTGGGCAACACTTTGGCCAACATGGCAAAAATTTCTGTTATTTTTCACATTCACAAAGAAATCTAAATTATTTCCTCTTTCTCACATAGAAATATTTCAAAATTAATACTCCCAATCCAGTAAGCACAACACAAAATTTGTTATAGACCTATATCTATCTAGAAATATTCAGTGAATTCTCAACATAAATCACACTTCAATAATAATCCTCATGATATAAAGACTATGTAGGTCAACTATTTTTTTCCTCCCCGTTTCTATTTTTAGTGACTGGTAGAGGAGCTCAATTATGTTACATTAAGTGTGTAGCTCTCCATCAGAAATCTATTTGTCTGCCTCCCCAAATAAACATGCCCTGGCTGTTTAATTACACGGGCTCATCATTTCCTTCATATTAACGACACAGATTCCTATATAAATAGATACAACTTCACTATCCAGCTATTCACTTTTCAATAATCCCTTCACATTGACACCAAGTTAAAAATACACACATCTGCTCCTCTGGCCAAATCACTATTACCGTTGTACTTATATATAAAGCCAAGCCTTCTTAACACAGAGATCAGCGAGTGTCACAGTCCTGACTGTACATAGCATGAGAAATGTAAATCGTAACAAAAGTCATAACTTATATTTTTTTCACACCAATAGTCTTTTCACTGAAAAATTAATCATTTTTAGTAATACTAGAAAAAAAACACATTCATATATCACTTAGACACAAACTGCAGCTAAAATCCACTAAGGAAACATAACAATCCACAGGCTTCGTACAAAACACAATTAACATATAATTTCTACAGGCAGAGTAAGATTTTTTTTTTTTGCTGGTATAAGCCGAGTTATTTTTAAATATTCTCCATTGTTCTCCATGCTCGATTGTCAGGTTTTCATACGACCTGAGAGACTTTCCAAAAATAGCTTCTGTTTTACAGGTGTTATGAGCCCGATATTAAAAAGAACTTAACATTATAAGTATATAAAAAGGGAGGAAAGTTACTTATGCATATATAGATCTACTCACACAATGAAGTGACTATATATATTAAACTCCTCAGAACTTTATAGATAGATATTAATTAGCATTCATTTACATGTCCTGCCTACACAAGTAGAAATTTTCACTGAATTTAGCATTATTTTTACCAGTAAAGATGACTAAATCTTATATATTCAATATATCTAAACAAATGTATGCCAAGATCCAGGGCAGAAAAAAAAAATTAAGAAGATTTAATAAGGATTATGCAGGACTGTATTAAATAATTTATAGGTGTTTGTTCAGAACTTCTATTTTTACCAAGTCAATGAATTTTTTTGGGGGGGTCTTTTCTCTATCGATCTTGAGTCCTAATTTTAAGTCCAAATTAAAGGTTGAAAAGTTCATCATTTCCTGGTTTCTTATATTCTTATTTAGAAAACTATTCCTCTCCTTGACTTGCAAACCAAAGGGTTAATGTCTCTTTCTGAACTACATCATTGTTTATACAAATTTTATAAATGATTGTAAAAACACACCATGCAAAATAAGTCTCTTTCAGTCTTGTATTGAATTCAACAGTCCCTAAATTATTCTCATTTTTAATATCTAATGTAAATTATTTTTCTTGAACTTATTAATAAGACCTTTCTCCACTTTTAATTTATAGCCCAATCATAGGAATATGGAACATAAATAGTTCATTATAATTCTGAAGTTGTCAAAGTCCTCCGTAAGCAGGTAATTTGACGCCAAAGATTTTGTACTAAAAACATTCATATAATAATAATCGTTGATCTGCCAACTTAACAACTTATCCTTTGCAGGAATTACGGAACAACAAATACCTGACAAAATTCCATTGTCATTTTAAGTAATTTGCGATATATTCCCTGTATTCTAACATACAATGATTTATAACTGTTTCTTCTACATTATATGTCAATCAAGACAATAGATTCATTAGATTTCTGCATATTGAGTGTGTACTTACTAAGGCATCATATGGAATCAATAAAAAAATTATTTTTTGACAATACGTCTGATGGATATATAGAATCCTTGTCAGATTTTCTAATGTTGCACATTAATGTAGAGTATTGGTAACCTTTTGCTGTTTACGTGTTTGAAACTTTCAGGTGGGAGAACAAATTAATAGGAGGATATGGTATCACATTCTGTCAATTTTTTCACCTAATCAGTAAGCCAAATACTCAAGGCCATAAGTTTTTTTATGTTTATTAAATACTAAGTAATTGAATATGGTTACCTGAGCAAATACATGTACCAATAATTCCTGACTGATTTACTATATCAAGGAATTTAGGTAATTCAAAATTTGGGTTATGTGAACTATAAACAAGAGGCCCATGGACCACATCGCTCACCTGAGAAGCTTTGACCATTCTGTTTTTTACCAGATTTCCCCCTTGTAATACATAATGCATCCCAACCCTACCCCACTGATCATAATTTTGACATTTTGAAATCTACACTACCCCAGGATCCTGCCATGTGCACATAAGTTTCAGCTTTTCTGGCCCAGTGGTTCTTGAGAAGAAGATTTTCAAAGATTTTTCCTATATATTTCTAAGTAAAACTTTGATTACCTATTGTGGCCCCGCCCTTCCCCCGGGGGTCTTGATTTGAATAATTTAAAATCTACACTACCCTAGGATGCTTCCACCTAAGTTTCAGCTTTTCTGGCCCAGTGGTTCTTGAGAAGAAGATTTTTTAATGACCCCACCCTATTTTTGTCTTTTCTTGATTATCTTCCCTTGTGAGGGGACTTGGCCCTTTATTTTAACAATTAATATTCCCCTTCACCCAAGGATGCTTTGTACAAAATTTGGTCAAAATTGGCCCAGTGGTTCTTGAGAAGAAGTCGAAAATGTGAAAAGTTTACAGACGGACAGACAGCTAGACAGACGGACAGACGGATGGACGACGGACAAAATGTGATCAGAAAAGCTCACTTAAGCCTTAGCTCAGGTGAGCTAAAAAACAATAGATGTGGTACTGTGATTTTTTTTAAAGTGTTTATTATATATTTGTTATATAATACAGGGATTTTGCATCCCTGATATGAACACAGGCACATGCCCTATATTACACACCCTTTATCACACACCTTTTTGGAACATATTTTCTGTACTAGGAGCCTAATAACTGATGTTACATGAGCATTAAACAACGTCACAATGCAAACTTTTTTCAATTATATATTAAAAACCTCTGACCTTCAGCTCTTGGGCTGATATTAGAGTATCGGGTTGATATGGGGTGTGATACAGATTTTGCCATGTATCATTATCTATATATGAATCCTCCGGGGCACAGAAAGGATAAGTAAGATAGTAAGTAAGTAAGTAAGTCCAAGTAGTGTGATATAAATCCGCAGATTCTGTATCAGCAAAGCTGATATAGCTATAATTTTGTGACATCTTTGCACATTCAAAAAAATAAAAAAAACTTGTATTAAATTACAAAGTATGTACTAGTAAAAAAAAATCCATACAGCCTTTTTTAACATTTTACAAACCTGGTTATGATGAGAGATATATTTGATGAGAAAATATAAGGGAAGGTGTGAACAGTTAACCAGATATAAGTAAACTGAAGCCGACAGACAAAGAAATTCTAACAACTGAAAATTTCAGCATTGGACATTCTTTTACCATGTTTACCAGCTTAATTTTCTAGTATAAGAAATTTTCAAAAAATTATAATTACTGATTCCCCGCCCTACAGTCTAATTAAAATAAGCCCCTATGCTTTATTTATTTGTTATGCTGTAGTGTCTAACATTAATCCCATTTGATGTCACAGCAGAATGAATGGCATAACAAATAATTAAATGCAGGACCAAATTGTTTTAGCTGGGATTTTCTCAAAATTCATTTAAAACTGAGTTACAGTGAGCATCACTGAGAATCACACAAATTATTAAAAGGTTCTTCATATTTTTGGAATTTTTCTCAAATAGAATAAACGTAATAAAAAAAGTTTACAAGGTAATTCAAAACTGCATTGCATATTGTCCTTAAATGGGCAAGCAACTGATTTAATGGCCCCCAAATTATTACTTTCAAGATGATTTCCAAAACTTAATTTACGCAAAAAATTTCATAGGTTTAGAAAACAACATTCCTCTGAACAAAATCAGAATTAATCTTCTGATATTTATTTTACATGTTAGACAGAAACAAGCACACAAAGACTTTTCATCGTAATTCATTTTTCCATTACGTATTATAAGGTGCATGTCAAGTAAACGGATATGGACTTCTTGATATATATAACATATAATATATATCAACTTAGTGTTGACACATACGAAGTCTTCCCTCTCAAAGAAAAGCATAAATATGGAAGAAATATTAAGGGACCTGACATGAAATTCTAAATAGGGAGGGGCCAGCTAAAAACAGTCTTTCTGGCAAAGTGAGGATATGAAATTTTGAATAGCAAAGGGCCAGCTAAAAACGATCTGGCAAAGTAATGGTTCCATTTAAGCTACTACAGTTTCATTGTCTGGAAGCTCTAGTCCACAGAGATATCATCAGGAAATCAGAAGTACACCATAATTCATTGTGTGACTGACCAAGTTGTCATAAATGTGGGTTGCGATGATACAAAAATAATCACCTGGCTTCTTTAACATCATATGAAACAAAACCCACCAAGCCCAGCGGCTATATATAGGGTAAATATCAAATTTTGACTTACATCAATGACAGAAATCAGAGCCAGTAGAAATGATACTGCTCCAGACAAGAAAAATTGGCTACCTAAAACAACACTAAAGATCCATAAGATGTAAAAAATGCAAGTTATAAACTTGACACTAAATAAAATAATTCCCTAATATACAGTACCTGGCCATAAGTCTGTCATAAAAATGGCTGCTGAAATATCAAAATTCAGGAAGCCATTTTTTTTTCTTTAGCGCTGGTAAATAAATCGCTCTATGCATGCAAGCTGCTGTTGAATAGTTCCTTTCTATAGAGTGTATACAATAATTCTATGACGTCATTTTATAAAAGTGACGCAATATCTGTCAAATATTTAGCAACTGACAAGATGGCTACTAAAGGTAAACAAATGTCTACCCCTATGAAAAATGCGATAATAACTATGTCTGAGAGTGGATACACCCAACAGGACATAGCAGCTATTCTTTCTGTTAGCCAGTCTGGGATTTCCAAGTTTCTCAAGCAATACAAGACGCGCGGATCCAGCGAAAATAAGCATCGAAGCGGTCGACCTAGAAAAACTGATGTACGAGGAGATCGTAAGATACTTCGATGTGTGAAACTCAACAGACGGCAAACTTTGGGTGAAATAACTGATGAAGTGAACTCGAAGTTACCAAGTTCTATCTCTTCACGGACGGTAAGAAGACGTTTGCGATTTTTAAACTTTACAAGAAGGAAAACCAGGAAGACCCTTACAATTCGATCTGTAAACCGCACCCGCCGTGTAAATTGGTGTCGAGGGAAATTA